>OY740799.1:3169441-3201941 GCA_963514005.1 Raja brachyura
CCTGACCCGCTGAGTTACACCAGCACTCTGTGAAACGTCACCTATCCATGTTCTCCACAGATGCTGCCTGACCCGCTGAGTGACTCCAGCACTCTGTGAAACGTCACCTATCCATGTTCTCCACAGATGCTGCCTGACCCGCTGAGTTACTCCAGCACTCTGTGAAACGTCACCTATCCATGTTCTCCACAGATGCTGCCTGACCCGCTGAGTTACTCCAGCACTCTGTGAAACGTCACCTATCCATGTTCTCCATAGATGCTGCCTGACCCGCTGAGTTACTCCAGCACTCTGTGAAACGTCGCCCATTCCTTCTCTCCAGAATACCATATTATCAGATAATTCGCACCCTTAGTAATTGGCACCATTTGAAAAATCACTTCTTTTTGGAGAGAAGGAATGGGTGACGTTTCGGGCCGAAACGTCACCCATTCCTTCCCTTCACAGATGCTGCCTGACCCTCTGTGTCTTTTGAAGGAATCACATGTCTGCTGCTCACCTGTTTGCTCACCTGACCACAAGACTAACATCAAATACACTTGATGTTGCTGACACATTATCGCAGTGTGCTTCAATTAATGACAGGGTTAATGAGCCATAAACTGGCTCACTGAATCAGGAACAAATATTATGTCTGCTTCAGTACAAAAGTAAGTGTAGAATAATGCAGCTGCAAAAGATTTAGGACAAAGAATATTCCCTGTAGATTTATGAGCCATTTCCCTGTTGGGACCTTCTACATAAAGTATCAAGCTCCAACGAAGAGGCATTAGCCCACATCACCATCGCACAACGTTCCTCCCGCATTGCTGGCCATTAAATATCGCGTCAAGGGACATGTTTTGTTTTGTTTTCAGTTTAGAAACTGAAGTATTGCGTACAGTTCTGGTCTCCAAATCTGAGGAAGGACATTATTGCCATAGAGGGAGTGCAGAGAAGGTTCACCAGACTGATTCCTGGGATGTCAGGACTGTCTTATGAACAAAGACTGGATAGACTCGGTCTATACTCTCTAGAATTTAGGAGATTGAGAGGCGATCTTATAGAAACTTACAAAATTCTTAAGGGGTTGGACAGGCTAGATGCAGGAAGATTGTTCCCGATGTTGGGGAGGTCCAGGACAAGGGGTCACAGCTTAAGGATAAGGGGGAAATCCTTTACGACCGAGATGAGAAGGACTTTTTTCACACACAGAGTGGTGGGTCTCTGGAACTCTCTGCCACAGAGGGTAGTTGAGGCCAGTTCATTGGCTATATTTAAGAGGGAGTTAGATGTGGCCCTTGTGGCTAAGGGGATCAGAGGGTATGGAGAGAAGGCAGGTACGGGATACTGAGTTGGATGATCAGCCATGATCATATTGAATGGCGGTGCAGGCTCGAAGGGCCGAATGGCCTACTCCTGCACCTAATTTCTATGTTCTATGTTTCTATGTTCTAGAGATGCAGCGTGGAAACAGGCCCTTCGACCCACCGAGTCCGCGCCGGCCAGTGATCCCCGCACACTAGCTCTAGCCTGCACATACGCACCAGTGACAATTGACAATTTTGCCGAAGCCTACAAACCTGTACAGCACGTCTTTGTGTGGGAGTGTAGGAGGAAAGTGGAGCTCCCGGAGAAAACCCACGCAGGTCACGGGGAGAACGTGCAAACTCCACACATTCTCCACAGGCAATGATGGTCCAGTTTTATACCGCCATCGTAGAGTCTGTCCTTACCGTCTCCATCATGGTCTGGTTTGGCTCAGCCACCAAGCACGACAACCGGAGGCTGCAGCGAATCGTCCGATCAGCAGAGAAGGTTATTGGCTGCAACCTTCCCTCCATTGATGAACTGTACACTGCAAGGGCCAGGAAGCGAGCGGGCAAGATCATCTCTGACCCCTCTCACCCTGGCCACAAACTCTTTGAATCACTTCCCTCTGGAAGGCGACTCCGGACTGTCAAAGCTGCCACAGCCGGACACAAACACAGTTACGATCTACATCATTGGTGACCCTCGGACTATCCTTGATCGGACTTTGATGGCTTTACCTTGCACTCATTGTTATTCCCTTGTCCTGTATCTGTACACTGTAAATGGTCTGATTGTAATCATGTGTTGTCTTGCTGCTGACTGGTTAGCACGCAACAAAAACATTTCAACTAAACTAAACTGAACTCTCCACCAAGTTCGGACAACAGACAAGATCTCGGATGTCCCGGTATTTGACACCTCATCTTGGACGTACTTGCGGCGTAGGTGGAAGAATTGGGAGTTGGGATAGAGTCCTGGCTGTAGGCAGGGTCGGTAAAGGGGCGAGAATTCGGCTCGGGCAAAGCTCTCTTCCGCCTGGTGCCGTGACTGGCAGATGGCTAGGCCTAGGAACAACCCAACCAGGACAGTTTTGGTCCCCTCATTTGAGGAAGGACATTCTTGCTATTGACAGAGTGCAGCGTAGGTTTACAAGGTTAATTCCCGGGATGGCGGGACTGTCATATGCTGAGAGAATAGAGCGGCTGGGCTTGTGCACTCTGGAGTTTAGAAGGATGAGAGGGCATCTCATTGAAACACATAAGATTATTAAGGGTTTGGACACACTAGAGGCAAGAAACATGTTCCCGATGTTGGGGGAGTCCAGAACCAGGGGCCACAGTTTAAGAATAAGGAGTAAGCCATTTAAAATGGAGATGAGGAAACACTTTTTCTCACAGAGAGTTGTGAGTCTGTGGAATTCTCTGCCTCAGAGGGAGCGGTGGAGGCCGGTTCTCTGGATACTTTCAAGAGAGAGCTAGATAGGGCTCTTAAAGATAGCGGAGTCGGTGGATATGGGGAGAAGGCAGGAACGGGGTACTGATTGGGGATGATCAGCCATGATCACCATATAACCATATAACAATTACAGCACGGAAACAGGCCTTCTCGGCCCTTCCAGTCCGTGCCGACGATTTATTTTCCCCTAGTCCCATCTACCTGCACTCAGACCATACCCCTCCATTCCCTTCCCGTCCATATACCTATCCACTTTACTTTTAAATGTTAAAATCGATCCTGCCTCCACCACTTCTGCTGGAAGCTCATTCCACACAGCCACCACTCTCTGAGTAAAGAAGTTCCCCCTCATGTTACCCCTAAACTTCTGTCCCTTAATTCTCATGTCATGCCCTCTTGTTTGAATCTTCCCTACCCTCAATGGGAAAAGCTTATCCACGTCAACTCTGTCTATCCCTTTCATAATTTTAAAGACCTCAATCAAGTCCCCCCTTAACCTTCTGCGCTCCAAAGAATAAAGACCTAACATCACATTGAATGGCGGTGCTGGCTCGAAGGGCCGAATGGCCTACTCCTGCACCTGTTGTCTATTGTCTATCTTCGACCCTGCCCCTCTCCCTAGATCCCGTCACCAGTCCTCCTCCCCGTACGGGGCCCAGTGAAAGAGCGTTGGCAGTAACCGTGCGGGAGTTGCCGCACATTTTGCAGCGCGATCATTCATCGTTGCTCCAGCCTCACTTTGTCCTGACGTGCGTACCTGCTCCATCTGTTTGTGCCTCTGTGGGAAAGTAAATGGGAGCAACCTGGCTCAGCTCTGGGCTTCCTTGATGAGACTGCAAGCCGTGCAGGTAAGCAAAGAGCCTGCACCTGCAGCTCATTAACACAGTCTCCCCCCCCTCCCCCCCCCCCCCCTTCGTTGCTGTTCCACGGAGAACTCTACCCTGAACAGGTGCCCAAGTCCCTTACACGAATCAGCGGCGAAAAATCACACGCTGCAAGATCCACCCAGCAATGTCAGCAAAGTTGATGAAATAGACTCCACCGTGTAGGACCGGAAGCCTGGTTTAAGGGCGATAGAGTCGCTGCCTCACGGCGCCAGAGACCCGGGTTCCATCCCGACTACGGGTGCTGTCTGTACGGAGTTTGCACGTTCTCCCCGTGACCTGCGTGGGTTTTCTCCGAGATCTTCGGTTTCCTCCCACACGCCAGAGACGCGCAGGTTTAATAATAATAGCAATGACAATAATTACTTTATTAATCCCCTTTTCAGGGGAAATTCAGATTTGCAGGTTAATTGGCTTGGTAAAATGTAAAAGATTGTCCCTAGTGGGTGTAGGGTAGTGTTAACGTGAGGGGATCGCTGGTCGACGCGGACCCGGTGGGCCGATAGGGCCAGTTTCCGCGCTGTAACTCTAAGCTAAACAACCCACAGCCTCGGAATAAAAGGACGTATCTTTAGGAAGGAGATAAGGAGATAAGGAGGAATTTCTTTTGTCAGAGGGTGGTGAATCTGTGGGATTTAGTCCTGCTCCATCATTCAATAAGACTCTTAATCTCGCCATCTGATGTTTCACCCTGTCCTATATAACTGGGCCAAATACACGCAGGTGGGACTAGAGTTGATGGGACACCTGAGCCGGCATGGATAAGTTGGGCCGAAAGGCCTCTTCCACACACTGTATGACTGCATGACTCCAACTGGTCGGAAGGAACTGCAGATGCTGGTTTGTACCAAAGATAGACAATAGACAATAGGTGCAGGAGTAGGCCATTCGGCCCTTCGAGACAGCACTGCCATTCAATGTGATCGTGGCTGATCATCCACAATCAGTGCCCCGTTCCTGCCTTCTGCCCATATCCCATAACTCCGCTATTTTTAAGAGCCCTATTTAACTCTCTGTCTTGAAAGTATCCAGAGAACCGGCCTCCACCGCCCTCTGAGGCAGAGAATTCCACAGGCTCACAACTCTCTGTGTGGAAAAAGTGTTTCCTCGTCTCCGTTCTAAATGGCTTACCCCTTATTCTTAAACTGTGTGTGGCCCCTGGTTCTGGACTCCCCCAACATCGGGGACATGTTGGGTACACAAAAGCTGGAGAAACTCAGCGGGTGCAGCAGCATCTAAGGAGCGAAGGAGATAGGCGACGTTTCGGGTCGAGACCCTTCTTCAGACTGGAGATTGGGAACATGTTTCCTGCCTCTAGTGTGTCCAAACCCTTAATAATCTTATATGTTTCAATAAGATATCCTCTCATCCTTCTAAATTCCAGAGTATACAAGCCCAGCCGCATACAGCGTATGACAGTCCCGCCATCCCGGGAATTAACCTTGTGAACCAACACTGTACTCCCTCAATCGCAAGAATGTCCTTCCTCAAGCGTATGCCAAAGAGAGTCACAAAATGCTGGTGTAACTCAGCAGGTCAGACAGCACCTCTCGAAAAAAGGAATAGGTGGCATTTCGGGTCGAGGATGAAGAAGTGTATATTGTTCCTACTGTTTAGGATGGTGCTAGTATCGCAGGTTGGCGTGGGCTCAGTGGGCTGAAGGGCCTGTTTCCAGGCTGTATCTTTAGACACCCAAGTATGGCCTCACCAGCCTGAATCCTTTTCTATCCCTCGAGGACTCTAACATATTACGTAAGAAGGAATCTCTGTAGAATTTTGACCTTTTTTTTATCTCACTTACTGATTTGAGAAGCTTTGACTTTTCCTATCTTTAGAAAAGAGATGAGGCGGAAATTCTTTATAGCCAGAGGGTGGTGAATCTGTGGAATTCATTGCCACAGACGGCTGTGGAGGCCAAGTCATGTGAATATATTTGAGGCAGAGATAGATAGATTCTTGATTAGTACAGGCGTCAATAGACAATAGACAATAGACAATAGGTGCTTCGAGCCAGCACCGCCATTCAATGTGATTATGGCTGAACATCCCCAATCAGTTCCCCATTCCTGCCTTCTCCGCTATCTTTAAGAGCTCTATCTAGCTCTCTCTTGAAAACATCTAGAGAACCGGCCTCCACCACCCCCTGAGGCAGAGTCGGGGGTTATGGGGAGAAGGCAGGAGAATGGGGTTAGGAGGGAGAAATAGATCGGCCATGATTGAATGGTGGAGTAGACTCGATGGGCAGAATTCTGCTCCTAAAACCTATGAACGTATGGGATCTGCTTTTTCTGACGAGTTAACAGAAAGCATCTTCCGCCAGCAGAGACTACAATCTGCGTTACTGCATTACAGGAAAATCAACGTCAGCACTTGCCACATCTGCTCGACAGTCAGCACAGAGTGCATTGCTCTGGTAAAAGGCAGTAATGCCTCAGGTATTAATGTGCGTCAGACACGTTCCCAGTTGCCGTTACACCTGGTGCTCCTCAACTCGGCATCATCCCCAATCATCCTGAACCCAGAGCCGGCAGATCTCTTCCCATCAACGATGGGACTTCTGAGTTCTGATGCAGGTTATGCCGGATGGTATCTCAACCCCAGCCCCCCTGTCCCCCTCCCCTGTCCCCACCTCCCCCCCTCCCCCATCCCCTTTTGCCTTAGTGCAAATCCCACAGTGACAGAGTAATACTTCGCTTGCTATTTGCTGCTTACCAGCCCGTTTCTATAGTCTTTGACCTCATCATTTAACTCACTTTGAGTTTGTGCATCGTTCCCCAGCTTTGAGCAAGTTATGATTGGAGCCTTATGACTTCAACCTTATACCTTGATGCTTTGAGTTGTGTGCAGTTTATTGTCACGTGTACCAAGGTACAGTGAACAGCATTTTTGTTGCGTGTCCAAGCCCAGCCGCTCCATTCTCTCAGCATATGACAGTCCCGCCATCCCGGGAATTAACCTGGTGAACCTAATTGACCAAAACTGCACACTATACTCCAGGTGTGGTCTCACTAGGGCCCTGTACAACTGCAGAAGGACTTCTTTGTTCCTAAACTCAACTCCTCCTGTTATGAAGGCCAACATGCCATTCGCTTTCTTCACTGCCTGCTGTACCTGCATGCTTACTCTCAGTATGCAGTGAAACTATCGCCTAGTCTATGCCGGGTCTTGTCGATGTAAAGGAGGCCACATCGGGAACAACGGATGCACCAGAAATAATGATCGCAGCATAAATGTTTCATGATGCAAATCACACAGTGCCCGGTAGCAATTTATTTAAAAACAGAAGCTTATCTTTTCTAGTTCCCAAGAGTAACACAGTGTATAGATTTGTGTCAAAATCAATATAGCAACCTTTAGAACAATCACAAATCTGTGTTATATATATATTTTTCATAATATTTATAACATTAGTCTAAGGAAGAACTGCAGATGCTGGAAAAATCGAAGGTGGATAAAAATGCTGGAGAAACTCAGCGGGTGAGGCAGCATCTGTGGAGCGAAGGTGTAGGTGACGTTTCGGGAGAATACAATGAAGGTTTTGTTTTAGAAACGTAGAAACGTAGATTTACGGTAATGGCTCTCGTAACGTACTCGGGGCTCTCGTGGACATTTTTCAACATGTTGAAAAATCTTCACGAGTCTTCCCGAGCTTACCGCGTTTCCCGAGTACCTGCCGTTAGCGTTACGAGCCGCTAAGAGACGTCTCGGTTTATACTCTCTAGAATTTAGGAGATTGAGAGGGGATCTTATAGAAACTTACAAGATTCTTAAGGGGACAGGCTAGATGCAGGAAGATTGTTCCCGATGTTGGGGAGGTCCAGGACAAGGGGTCACAGCTTAAGGATAAGGGGGAAATCCTTTAGGACCGAGATGAGAAGGACTTTTTTCACACAGAGAGTGGTGAGTCTCTGGAACTCTCTGCCACAGAGGGTAGTTGAGGCCAGCTTATTGGCTATATTTAAGAGGGAGTTAGATGTGGCCCTTGTGGCTAAGGGGATCAGAGGGTATGGAGAGAAGGCAGGTACGGGATACTGAGTTGGATGATCAGCCATGATCATATTGAATGGCAGTGCAGGCTCGAAGGGCCGAATGGCCTACTCCTGCACCTAATTTCTATGTTTCTATGTTTCTATGTGTCCAAGCTCCGACATACATTCTACATGCTTACCACGAGTTTGATTTTTTTTATAACTAGGGAGAGCCCTTGAATGAACTCGTACAGTGGGACAGGACCATCAGTCAGTTCGGACAAATTTGCACTGGTGTTTCTGCACTGTGTTTTGTCTTTTTTATATTATTTATAACGGCACAAATTACACTGTAAATTACTGGCACAAAGTAAGCTGCGGTCTCAGGACCAGCTATAATGAAATCCCAGAAAATGTTATTCAAAGCTACCTGTCCGTATCAATCATCTAAAACTGATCCCAGGGGCATATATTAAATTCACAGTGACAAGATTATGTTGCAAACGGTGTTTCTTTGAGAACTGCATAGGCAAAGTACCAAACACTATCTGCATTATCTCTTACTGAAGTATAAGACTTCTCTTCAGTATATTTTGGCAGTAGGTTTATTTTTCTCTCCCGTCTGTTTTGACACCTATAATGTATGAGTTAAGGTGGTACAGATTGTAATTATACCATCGTCTGTTTAGTTTAGTTTGGTTTGGTTTAGTTTAGAGATACATCGAACCCGCGCCGACCAGCGATCCCCGCAAGTTAACTCTATCCTACGCACGCTGTTGTACATTCCCCCTGTGACCACGTGGGATTTATCCGGGTGCTCCGGTTTCCTCCCACACTCCAAAGGCGTGCAGGTTTTCAGGTTAATTGCCTTGGTGTATATTGTAAATTGTCCCTAGTGTGTGTAGGATAGTGTTAGTGTGCGGGGATCGGTGGGCCGAAGGGCCTGTTTCTGCGCTGAATCTCTGAACTAAACTAAAGATAGACACAAAATGCTGGAGTCAGCTGTAAGCCATTTAGAACGGAGACGAGGAAACACTTTTTCTCACAGAGAGTGGCGAGTCTGTGGAATTCTCTGCCTCAGAGGCTGGTTCTCTGGATGCTTTCAAGAGAGAGCTAGATAGGGCTCTTAAAGATAGCGGAGTCAGGGGATATGGGGAGAAGGCAGGAACGGGGTACTGATTGGGGATGATCAGCCATGATCACATTGAATAGCGGTGCCGAATGCCCTACTCCTACACCTATTGCCTATTGTCTATTGTAACTCAGCGGGACAGGCAGCATCTCTGGAGAGGAGGAATGGGTGACGCTTCAGGTCGAGACCCTTCTTCAGTCTAAACTAAACTTAGTGAACTAGGACCCAGTTAAAATGGGCGGGAGTTTTCACAATAAAGGGCACCTGACATTGATGCCTGAAATTCGACCCGATGGCAGATGATTCTAATATTCATTCTGTTTTTCGCTCTAAGCTTCATTTATTTATGCTAATTATTTTGCCAGGGTTGCCATGGCAAAGCTTTGTTCCTGTAACTTTACAACAGCTGCAAAGAATGAATCGATCGTGCCGCAAAAAATTTCATACGTCGATAAGTGATAGGAGCAGAATTAGGCCATTCGGCCCATCAAGTCCACTCCGCCATTCAACCATGGCTGACCTATCTCTCCCTCCTAAACCCATTCTCCTGCCTTCTCCCCATAACTCCTGACACCCGCACTTATGCAGAAGCTGCCAATCTCCGCCTTAAAAATATCCATGACTTGGCCTCCACAGCCGTCTGCGGCAAAGAATTCCATAGTTAATAGGAATCTGAGGGGCAATCTATTTTTACACAATGGTTGGCTTATAAGAACTAGCAGCCCAAGGAGGTATTGAGGCAGGTACTATCATAACGTTTAAGAAAAGATTTACAGGGATATGGGCCAAATTCAGGCAGGTGGGACTAGTGTAGATGGGCCATGTTGGTCGGTGTGGGCAAGTTGGGCCGAAGGGCCTGTTGCCACTCGGTATCACTCTATGGCTCTGCGACTCTGTACACCTTAACAGGAGAAAAGAAGTGACCCAGGCAATGTTACGCATTCTTTCACTTCTTAAATTCTCACAAGGAAGCTTTTAGAAACATAGAAACATAGAAATTAGGTGCAGGAGTAGGCCATTCGGCCCTTCGAGCCTGCACCGCCATTCAATATGATCATGGCTGATCATCCAACTCAGTATCCCGTACCTGCCTTCTCTCCATACCCTCTGATCCCTTTAGCCACAAGGGCCACATCTAACTCCCTCTTAAATATAGCCAATGAACTGGCCTCAACTACCCTCTGTGGCAGAGAGTTCCAGAGACCCACCACTGTCTGTGTGAAAAAAGTCCTTCTCATCTCGGTCCTAAAGGATTTCCCCCTTATCCTTAAGCTGTGACCCCTTGTCCTGGATCTCCCCAACATCGGGAACAATCTTCCTGCATCTAGCCTGTCCAACCCCTTAAGAATTTTGTATGTTTCTATAAGATCCCCTCTCAATCTCCTAAATTCTAGAGTATAAACCGAATCTATCCAGTCTTTGTTCATAAGACAGTCCTGACATCCCAGGAATCAGTCTGGTGAACCTTCTCTGCACTCCCTCTATGGCAATAATGTCCTTCCTCAGATTTGGAGACCAGAACTGTATGCAATACTCCAGGTGTGGTCTCACCAAGACCCTATACAACTGAAGTAGAACCTCCCTGCTCCCATACTCAAATCGTTTTGCTATGAAAACTAACATACCATTCGCTTTCTTCACTGCCTGCTGCACCTGCATGCCTACTTTCAATGACTGGTGTACCATGACACCCAGGTCGAGCTGCATCTCCCCTTTTCCTAATCGGCCACCATTCAGATAATAGTCTGCTTTCCTATTTTTGCCACCAAAGTGGATAACCTCACATTTATCCACATTATACTGCATCTGCCAAACATTTGCCCACTCACTCAGCCTGAATCCAATCAGTTAATGCAGTGTGAAAAATATACATCTTCTAGATGCGCTGGGATGCATCCTAAGTGATGTGACCTGGGGTCATCGGGTGTTTCGGGTCTCACAACATCAGACACCCTCGCCCAGGCAACCCAGCTGTGGTTGATCAGGCCCCGATTGCGTCCCAGCAGCAACCGCCCACGGCTCAGCCATCTTAGTAACCACTCTGCAGGGGCTGGGAGACTCTAGTGCGTGGGGGGACTGGGCTCTGTGGTTGTGACTCCCGGCCGGGCTCCTCCTGCGTCTCACCAGGTTCACCTCCTTCTCCTTCTCCGAGCATTTCATCGCACTTTGGGGCACAAGATATTTCTGCTGCCTTGCCACTCCTCTGTGCAACACTGAATAATTACCAAGGCCGCAATAAAATGATACAAACATTGACGTTAAAAATAGTAAACATGTCCTTGGCTTATTGGCTGCCCACTGCTTGACATTAAAATTCATCTTTCTGAAACAGGAGTTACTTAGTCTAAATGTTGGTCTCGTTCTCAATGCTTACAATTAGAAAGGGAATAGACGGGACGGAGTGTGTAGGGGGATCATTTTTGCACAAATTTAATTACAACAGGAGTAGGCCATTCGGCCCTTCGAGCCAGCACCGCCATTCAATATGATCATGGCTGATCGAATTTCAGGCATCAATGTCAGGTGCCCTTTATTGTGAAAACTCCCGCCCATTTTAACTGGGTCCTAGTTCAATAAGTTTATTTTAGACTGAAGAAGGGTCTCGACCTGAAGCGTCACCCATTCCTCCTCTCCAGAGATGCTGCCTGTCCCGCTGAGTTACAATAGACAATAGACAATAGGTGTAGGAGTAGGGCATTCGGCACCGCCATTCAATTTGATCATGGCTGATCATCCCCAATCAGTACCCCGTTCCTGCCTTTTCCCCATATCCCCTGACTCCACTATCTTTAAGAGCCCTATCTACCTCTCTCTTGAAAGTATCCAGAGAACTGGCCTCCACCACCCTCTGAGGCAGAGAATTCCACAGACTCACCACTCTCTGTGAGAAATGTGTTTCCTCGTCTCCGTTCTAAATGGCTTACCCCTTATTCTTAAACTGTGGCCCCCTGGTTCTGGACTCCCCCAACATCGGGAACATGTTTCCTGCCTCTAGCGTGTCCAAACCCTTAACAATCTTATGTGTTTCAATTGGCTTTGGTAAATTGTAAATTGTCCCTGGTGTGTGTAGAATAGTGCTGTGCACGGGATGATGTACCAGTGCTAATCGAGAATCTATCTGTCTCCTCCTTCAAAATATCCATTGACTTGGCCTCCACAGCCTTCTGCGGCAATGAATTCCACAGATTCACCACCCTCTGACTAAAGAAATTCCTTCTCATCTCCTTCCTAAAGATACGTCCTTTTATTCTAAAGGGCCTGTCCCACCAGCATGCAACTCCATGCGATTAGCGCGACCTAACGTGGTCACTTGAGCCGTCCGGCGTCGCGGGGCCGGTCCCACTTCGATCGCCGGAGCCGTGCGGAATTGTGCGGAGTTCGTCCCGACATCGCGCGGGGCTCCGAAAAACTGACTATGTTCAAAAATTCCGCGCGGCAACGGCTTGTCGGCTCGCAGGCGCCTCGACGCATTACACACCGTCTCGCCGTCGTGCCTCCGTGACCCTCTATGTGTGTGGCTCCGTGGCCCTCTGCGTGTGGCTCCGTGGCCCTCTGTGTGTGTGTGCCTCTGTGCCCCTCTCTGTGTGCCCCTCTCTGTCCTGGCGAACTTACCTGAAGACTTCGCTCCAAGTGCGCCTCACTTTGCGCCGCGTTGCGCCACTCACCCGACCTCCGCGCGGCCCTCGCTGCCGGTTTGGTTACGCTTGCCGCATGCAGGTGCATGCTGGTGGGAACGGCCCTGTACAGGGATCACCCGACCTCCGCGCGGCCCCCGCTTCTAGTTTGATTGCGCTCATCGCATGGAGTCGGATGCTGGTAGGACAGGCCCTTAAGGCTGTGCCCTCTGGTCCTAGACTCTCCAAGTAGTGGAAACATCCTCTCCACATCCACTCGATCCAGGCCTGTCTGTCAAGTGGATGCAGGCTGTGAAGACTGTTTACATCAAGGTTGTCTCAATCAGCCATTCAGGCAAAGGATGGCTTTGTGCAAAATTCCAATTTTATTTAATTTCAATGAACTCCTAGAGCATGCAGAGCATACTGATTGTAGCATCATAAAGTCAAAGTGATACAACGAGTAAACAGTCCCTTCGGCCCAACTTGCCCACACCGGCCAACATGTCCCATCCACACTCGCCCCACCTGTCTACGTTTGGCCCATATCCCTCTAAACCTGTCCCATCCATGTACCTGTCTAAATTAAACCCTATCCTCCAGCAACGCACCATGCACCTTCACTCCTAGATCCCTCTGCTCTACAACACCCCCCTGAGCCCTGCCGTTCACTGTGTAGGTTCTGCCCCACGTTAGTGCTCCCAAAAAGGCAACACCTCACATTTCTCAGTAATACATTCCATCAACCTTTCCTCAGCCCACCTGGCCAACCGATCTAGTTCCTGCGCTTAGATACTGTAGTAGTTGAGGACTGCTCTCTAGTTGTGGTAGGATGGTTGGGCGCAGTTGGGCCGAAGGGCCTGTTTCCGTGCTGTATGACCCAATGACTACCATCCATAAGGGTCAAAAGGAATAGGATTGAATTAGGCCATTCAGCCCATGAAGTCTACTCCGCCATTCATTCATGGCTGATCTATCTCTCCCTCCTAAAGGGCCTGCCCAACATGGATGACCTAATCCATGAGATGAGAAGACCCTAGATGAAAATGTCAAGGTCGTGTTGACTCGCCGAAGTAAAAGACTTCCTACGACCTCCTACGACTGTGTCTACGACCTCCTACGACTGTGTCTACGACCTCCTACAACCCCCCTTGACCTCAGTCTTCCACACCTAAGACCAGCTACGATTCGCTACGAGTGGAAAATGATCGCATGATAAAATGATACCATGTTTGCATTTTTTTTCTCGGGCCAGTTATCGGCCTACGACTACCTACGACTACCATCAAGACCCACTACGAGCTACCTACGAGTAAAAAGTATCCATTTTTTCCATGCCAACCTTTTTTTTCCATTTTTCATCAGGCTGGACAAAACGCCGCGACCTACTTGCGGCCACGAATACGCGGAGACCACTCACGAGCACGAGGAAGAGTTACGAAGACCTCCTACGACCTCGTGGCGACCATGCTGCGAGTACGAGTCGAGGGCAAACTCGTGAAAGTGGGACAGGGGCTTAACCCCATTCTCCTGCCTCCTCCCCACCCCCTCTGACACCTGTACATTCAAAGCATGTACTGTAGCTGTGTTCATTTCGCCTTGATCTTTCAGCAGATCTCTGCTTTGTTTCATAATGATGCAAAAGGCTGTCCGCTGAATATACAGTGAGTTTTAACTCGAGGAGCTTGAAAGGTCCGTCAAAATCAGTGAAGATATCCAAGACACACGATGTGGCCAACGCATTGTTTCCCTTGTTATCTCTCTCATCGTGATCGGAATTGTCATCCGTGTTTGCGCTTGTAGGCGAATCTATCAGTGTCTGCTCGGATAAACCTGTCAGCTGAAGCAATGGGAAATTATATTCTGTTACTGATGTTTTCATCATTGTTATTTAGTTTAGTTTAGAGGTACAGCGCGGAAACATGCCCTTCGGCCCACCGAGTCCGCGCCGACCAGCGATCCCCGCACACTAAAGGGCCTGTCCCATGTTCTCCACAGATGCTGCCTGACCCACTGAGTTACTCCAGCACTCTGTGAAACGTCACTATCCATGTTCTCCACAGATGCTGCCTGACCCGCTGAGTTACTCCAGCACTTTGTGAAACGTCACCTATCCATGTTCTCCACAGATGCTGCCAGACCCGCTGAGTTACTCCACCACTCTGTGAAACGTCACCCATTCCTTCTCTCCAGAATACCATAATATCAGATAATTCGCACCCTTAGTAATTGGCACCATTTGAAAAATCACTTCTTTTTGGAGAGAAGGAGTGGGTGACGTTTCGGGCCGAGACCCGAAGGGTCTCGAGCCGAAACGTCACCCATTCCTTCCCTTCACAGATGCTGCCTGACCCGCTGAGTTACTCCAGCACTCTGTGAAACGTCACCTATCCATGTTCTCCACAGATGCTGCCTGACCCGCTGAGTTACTCCAGCACTCTGTGAAACGTCACCTATCCGTGTTCTCCACAGATGCTGCCTGACCCGCTGAGTTACTCCAGCACTCTGTGGAACGTCACCCATCCATGTTCTCCACAGATGCTGCCTGACCCGCTGAGTTACTCCAGCACTCTGTGGAACGTCACCCATCCATGTTCTCCACAGATGCTGCCTGACCCGCTGAGTTACTCCAGCACTCTGTGAAACGTCACCTATCCATGTTCTCCACAGATACTGCCTGGCCCGCTGAGTTACTCCAGCACTCTGTGAAACGTCACCTTTCCATGTTCTCCACAGATGCTGCCTGACCCGCTGAGTTACTCCAGCACTCTGTGAAACGTCACCTATCCATGTTCTCCACAGATGCTGCCTGACCCGCTGAGTTACTCCAGCACTCTGTGAAACGTCACCTATCCATGTTCTCCACAGATGCTGCCTGACCCGCTGAGTTACTCCAGCACTCTGTGAAACGTCACCTATCCATGTTCTCCACAGATGCTGCCTGACCCGCTGAGTTACTCCAGCACTCTGTGAAACGTCACCTATCCATGTTCTCCACAGATGCTGCCTGACCCACTGAGTTACTCCAGCACTCTGTGTCTTTTGAAGGAATCAAAACTCCTTCAGTGATTAATAGTTTAAGTCCACCACAACCAGAGAGCGGTCCTGAACTACTATCTACCTCATTGGTGACCCTCGGACTATCCTTGATCGGACGTTGCTGGCTTTACCTTGCACTAAACGTTATTCCCTTATCATGTATCTGTACACTGTAAACGGCTCGATTGTAATCATGTATTGTCTTTCCGCTGACTGGTTAGCACGCAACAGAAGTCTTTCACGGTACACAAGACGATAAACTAAACTGAACTGAATTGAAACTGAATTAACCTTGTGGGTGGGTCTCTGGAACTCTCTGCCACAGAGGGTGGTTGAGGCCAGTTCATTGGCTATATTTAAGAGGGAGTTAGATGTGGCCCTTGTGGCTAAGGGGATCAGAGGGTATGGAGAGAAGGCAGGTACGGGATACTGAGTTGGATGATCAGCCATGATCATATTGAATGGCAGTGCAGGCTCGAAGGGCTGAATGGCCTACTCCTGCACCTAATTTCTATGTATCTATGTAACCTACAATCCTGCATGTCCTTGGAGGAAACCGAAGCACCCGGAGGAAACCCACGCAGGTCACAAGGAGAAGGTGCAAAACTCCGTACAGACAGCACCCGCGGTCAGGATCGAACCCAGTTCTCTGGCGCTGTGAGGCAGCTCTACTCAAGTGAGATTGTGAGTGGGTTTACAAGTCAGAGTAGGTGCCACCTGCTGCCTTCAATCAAGTGCCGTGGTAACGAGCTCTTCATCAATTGTCCATGGAGCTGCTGATTCTGTGACATCTTTCAGAAGCTGACGGATTTGCAGCGATCTGTCTGAAGAGCACTTCACTACAATCAGTCCAAATGCTCTTCAAATGCTGAAGTGCAGTTCAAACCCTGCACTGTAGCCCAGAGTGAGAAGGAGCTGCAGACGCTGGTTGAAACCGAAGATGGACACAAAGAGCTGGAGTAACTCAGCGGGACAGGCAGCATTGCTGTTTTCTAAAGGAGCGGGTGGTATTTCGGGTCGAGACCCTTCTTCCTGATTCTCCCGCTGCCCCTGGTCTCACTCACCAGGACCTATAACAAGAGGAGCCGAGTCTAGGTCCTTCTTGCATGAATCTTGCACAGATTCACAACTCTCTGGGTGAAAAAGTTTTTTCTCACCTCAGTCTTAAATGGCCTCCCCTTTATTCTAAGACTGTGTGGCTCCTGGTTCTGGACTCGCCCAACATTGGGAACATTTTTCCTGCATCTAGCTTGTGATCATGTATTGACTTTTGTATTGTCGCTCAGACACACCAGCAGATGTCAGGATCGAACCGGGGACAGGCACTGTGAGGCAGCAGCTCTACCCGCCGCCCCACAGGATCAAGGAAGGTGGCGTTAAATTAAAATATCGGATGGGTAAAAGTAAAAATGCTCTTCACATCACTAGCCTATAATACTATCAAAGCTGCCATTTACATTTAATTGCTTTGACGAACTGCATAATCGATCCGCTCTACCTGCCCACTTTTATTTTTCTCTCTGTGAAATGGACAATAAATTATTTTTTTATATATAAACTAGTACTTCCTGCATGCAAGATGGTGCTGCTGTACTTCAGACCTGCAGCATAATCAGTCTATGAAAGTAAGCATGCAGGTACAGCAGGCAGTGAAGAAAGCAAATGGCATGTTCGCCTTTATAACAAGAGGAGCCAAGTATAGGAGCAAAGAGGTCCTTCTGCAGTTGTACAGAGCCCTAGTGGGACCACACCTGGAGTATTGTGTGCAGTTTTGGTCCCCTAATTTGAGGAAGGACATTCTTGCTATTGAGGGAGTGCAGCGTAGGTTTACAAGGTTAATTCCCGGGATGGCGGGACTGTCATATGCTGAGAGAATGGAGCGGCTGGGCTTGTACACTTTGATAGGGGATGACAGGGGATGTCATTGAAACATATAAGATTATTAAGAGTTTGGACACGCTAGAGGCAGGAAACATGTACCTGATGTTGGGGGAGTCCAGAACCTGGGGCCATAGATTAAGAATAAGGGGTAAGCCATTTAGATCGGAGACGAGGAAACACTTTTTCTCTCAGAGTGTTGTGAGTCGGTGGAATTCTCTGCCTCAGAGGGCAGTGGAGGCTGGTTCTCTGGATGCTTTCAAGAGAGAGCTAGATAGGAGTCTTAAAGATAGCGGAGTCAGGGGATATGGGGAGAAGGTAGGATCGGGGTACTGATTGGGGATGATCAGCCATGATCACATTGAATGGCGGTGCTGGCTCGAAGGGCCGAATGGCCTACTCCTGCACCTATTGTCTATTGTCTATTGACCAGTCTCACCACGGCCACTCCCTCTTCTCCCCTCACCCATCAGGCAAGAGGTACAGAAGTGTGAAAACGCACACCTCCAGATTCAGGGACAGTTTCTTCCCGGCTGTTATCAGGCAACTGAACCATCCTACCACCAACTAGACAGTGGTCCTGACCTCCCATCCACCTCATTGGAGATCCTCAGACTATCTTTAATTGGAATTTATTCCACTTTATCTTGCATTAAACGTCATTCCCTTATCCTGTATCTGTACACTGTGGACGGCTCGATAGTAATCATGTATTGTCTTTCCGCTGACTGGTTAGCATGCACATGTGATACTAAACTAAACTAATCTAATACTGAGCACTCTGACCACTATCTAATGGGAAAGGTTTAAGAAAGAACTGCAGATGCTGGAAAATTCGAAGGCAGACAAAAAATGCTGGATAAACTCAGCGGGTGAGGCTATTCCTTCGCTCCATAGATTCCTGCCTCACCCACTGAGTTTCTCCAGCATTTTTTGTCTGCCTACTATGTAATGGGAGCAGTGTGTCCTTTAAGTGGTTTAAGAAGGAACTGCAGATGCTGGAAAATCGACGGTGGACAAAAACGCTGGAGAAACTCAGCGGGTGAGGCAGCATCTATGGAGCGAAGGAGATAGGCGAAGTTTCGGGCCGAGAATGGTTTAGGGATTTTGAAGGTGAAATTTACATTGTAAATGGATTCACCAGTAGAGGGCGGACTACTAACTAAGGACAGGGAGAAGCCCCTTTCAACGCTCTCAACTCGTTCAAGGGAAAAAACATCAGCTGTAGACGTTGCTGCCTCACAGCGCCAGAGACCCCGGTTCGATCCTGACTACGGGTGCTGTCTGTACGGAGTTTGCACGTTTCCCCCCGTGACCTGCGTGGGATTTCTCCGGGTGCTCCGGTTTCCTCCCACACTCCAAAGGCGTACAGGTTTGTAGGTTAATTGGTCCTTTGTAAATAGTCCCCTGGTGCATAGGATAGAACTAGTGAACGGGGTAGGCACGGACACAGCGGGCCGAAGGGCCTTTTTCCATGCTGCATCGCCAAATTAATAAACAGAATTATCAACTTAGTATCTAAGATAACATTATGAGACCCAGAACAACACAATAAACCAAAGGCTAAACTAGCCATTACAATATTTGCACTCATATTGTTTTTTTAAAAATTGATTGAACTTTCTTGTGTTCATTATGTTATCTATGGGCATTGTGTTTACAGAATCTTTTACGCTGCTGCAAGTAAGAATTTCAATGTGTAGGAAGAAACTGCAGGTGCTGGTTTAAACCGGAGATAGACACAAAAAGCTGGAGTAACTCAGCGGGACAGGCAGCATCTCTGGAGAGAAGGGATGGGTGACGTTTCGGGTCTGAAGAAGGGTCTCGACCCGAAACGTCACCTATTTCCTTCTCTCCAGAGATGCTGCCTCTCCCGCTGAGTCATGGGGCTGTCCCACTGTACGAGCTAGTTCAAGAGTTCTCCCGAGTTTGCCCCTGATTCGAACTCGGAGATTTACGGTAACGGCCGCTCGTCGGTACCCGGGGCTCTCGTGGACATTTTTCAACGTCTAGAAAAATCTTCACGAGTCTTCCCGAGCTTACCGCGTTTCCCGAATACCTGCCGTTAGCGTTACGAGCCGCTAAGAGACGTCCCCGAGCTCCGACGTACCCGCTACGTACATTCCCCGCGCTTACCACGAGTTTGATTTTTTTAAACACGGGAGAGCTCTTGGATGAACTCGTACAGTGGGACAGCCCCACTACTCCAGTTTTTTTGTGTCTGTCTTCGGTTTAAACCAGCATCAGCAGTTTCCTCCCACATATTTTGTTACCATTTGTAAATAACACTTTAGACTGTTAGTTCGATAAATTTCAGCATTAAAGTGAAGAGCAATTCAGACTCTTGCCTAACTGTCAAAAAATATATTTTAGCACTTTACTGAGGTTTAACATTTCAATAAAGTTCATGGGATAAGTCATTTAAAATGATACCTCTGGGTCTCCTGCTGTTCAATTGAATTATTTACTGATTCCAAGCACTCCAGCATCTAACTGGAGTTAGTAGCAAAATAGACAAAAAAAGCTGGTGTAACTCAGCGGGACGGGCAGCGTCTCTGGAGAGAAGGAATGGGCGACGTTTCGGGTCGAGACCCCTCTTCAGACGCAATATTGCTTACATTAATGAGTTCAATTAGCGAGAGGAAGAGGGTTCTGCAGGTAAATGTAAAACGAGGCTGGGGGATTCATATTCATAAGTGATAGGAGCAGAATTAGGCCATTCGGCCCATCAAGTCAACTTCGCCATTCAATCATGTATGGTCAATCTCTCCCTCTCAACACCGTTCTCCTGCCTACTCCCCATAACCCCCGACACCCGCACTGATCAAGAATCTATCTATCTCTGCCTTAAAAATATCCACTGACTTGTGGCCTCCGCAGCCGTCTGTGGCAATGAATCCCACAGATTCACCACCCTCTGGCTAATGAAATTCCTCCTCATCTCCTTCCTAAAGGAACGTCCTTTAATTCTGAGACTGTAACCTCTAGTCCTAGACTCTCCCACTAGTGGAAACATCCTCTCCACATCCACTCTATCCAGGCCTTTCACTATGTGGTGCGTTTCAATGAGGTCCCCCCTCATCCTTCTATACTCCAGCGAGTGCAGGCCCCGTGCCGACAAATGAATTAGCACCAGGTGTCGAGGATTTTCCAGATAGAAAGGAGAAATAAAAGTTTAGTTTTTGTCCCTTGAAACACTATATGTCGTAGAAGGCTATTGGCTGGTTTAGTTCTGAGATACAGCACGGACACAGGCCCTTCGGCCCACCGAGTCTACATGGACAAACAATCACCCGTTCACACTAGTTCTATGCTATGCCACTTTCTCATCCACTCCCTACGCACTAGGGGGGCAATTTACAGAGGGCCGGTTAACCTTCAAACCCGCACGCGATTGGGATGTGGGAGAAAACCGGAGCACCCGGAGAAAACCCACGTGGTCACAGGGAGAACGTGCAAACTCCGCACACAGACAGCACCCGGTGGTCAGGATCGAACCCGGGTCTCTGGCGCCGTGAGGCAGCGTCTCTACCAGCTGTGCCACTGTGCCGCCTGGCAAAATTAAATGACTCTAGCTAGGTATTTGATACAATTATGGTCCAAATGGCCTGCTTCTGGGCTTTGTCATCTTACCTCCATGAAACCTTCTCTTAATCCGCAGGGAGATATTGGATCAGCCCATGTGATAGAGTCATCGAGTGATCCAGCGAGGAAACAGGCCCTTCGGCCCACTTGCTCTACCTACATGTCCCAGCGACACTAGTCCCACCTGCCTGCGTTTGGCCCATATCCCTCCAAACCCGTCCTATCCATGAACCTGTCTAAACCTTCCATAAATGTTGCGATAGTCCCGACCTCAACAACCTCGTTCCACACGCCCACCACCCTCACCCCTCAGGCTCCTGTTAAATCTTTCCCACCTCACCTTCAGCCGATGTCCTCTGGTTTGTGGGTTTGTGTATTAGGTTGCTTCTGGGCAGAGTCGCTGCCTCTCAACACCCCAGAGACCCGGGTTCGATTCCGACCACGGGCGCCGCCTGTACGGAGCGTGTGCGTTCTCCATGTGGCCTGTGTGGGTTTTCTAAGGGCGCTCCGGTTTCCTCCCACACTCCAAAGACGTAGGTTGATGGGCTTGGAATAATGATACATTGCCCCTTGTGTGTGTGGGATAGTGTTAGTGTGCGGGGATCGCTGGTCGGCGCGGACTCGCTGGGCCGGAGCTCCAGTTTCTCTGAAACTAAACTAAATTAACTAGACTTAAATTAAATCATGAATACCCACTGTCGTCTACTTTCTTCATTATAGAAAATCAAAGGCTTGCATGGATTTATTTTTACATTTATTTTGTGGCGTGGATGGCTTTCATTACAAAAATAAGCTGCATCCAGGGTTCCTGAAGTCAACTTGTTTTGATACGTCCATTATACAATTACGCAAAGCAATGGTTTTAGAAGGGAGTTGCTTAGCAACACCAGGGCCTCTAATGAATTGCCTCTATTTGGCATGAATCTTTAAATCTTCTTCCTGAACAGCCACGAAGGGTCTCGACCCGAAACGTCGCCTATCTCCTTCGCTCCTTAGATGCTGCTGCACCCGCTGAGTTTCTCCAGCTTTTTGTGTAAGCCACGTTTCAAGACCCGGCTTCGATCCTGACTACGGGTGCTGTCTGTGTGGAGTTTGCACGTTCACCCCGTGACCATCTGGGTTCACTCCGGGTGCTCCTGCCTCCTCCCACATCCCAAAGACGTGCTGGTTTATAGGTTCAAAGGACTGCAGATCCTGGTTTATGCCAAAGATAGACACAGAGTGCTGGAGTAACTCAGCGGGTCAGGCAGCATCTGTGGAGAACATGGATAGGTGACGTTTCACAGAGTGCTGGAGTAACTCAGCGGGTCAGGCAGCATCTGTGGAGAACATGGATAGGTGACGTTTCACAGAGTGCTGGAGTAACTCAGTGGGTCAGGCAGCACCTGTGGGGAACATGGATAGGTGACGTTTCACAGAGTGCTGGAGTAACTCAGCGGGCCAGGCAGCATCTGTGGAGAACATGGATAGGTGACGTTTCACAGAGTGCTGGAGTAACTCAGCGGGTCAGGCAGCATCTGTGGAGAACATGGATAGGTGACGTTTCACAGAGTGCTGGAGTAACTCAGTGGGTCAGGCAGCATCTGTGGAGAACATGGATAGGTGACGTTTCACAGAGTGCTGGAGTAACTCAGCGGGTCAGGCAGCATCTCTGGACAAGGTAGACAAAAATGCTGAAGAAACTCAGCGAGTGAGGCAAGGTTTAAATATTATTATACGATCTTAATGAAAGCATCGCTAGGGAATGTAATGTGCAAACTATTAATTGGTGCCCTTGTAAATATCACAGCTACTTCCAGTTGCAGATTGGATTGATGTATCAGGTTCAAGAGATAGGCCCGCATATCTTTCATTCATTGTTCTTTATCTCTCCACATCACCGTCTATATCTCTCGTTTCCCTGATCCCTGACCAGTCTGAAGAAGGGTCTCGACCCGAAACGTCGCCTATCTCCTTCGCTCCTTAGATGCTGCTGCACCCGCTGAGTTTCTCCAGCCTTTTGTGTACCCTCATTAATTCATGTTCAGCAATAAAATGATCTTTAACTTTGGCGGTGGGTGCATGGAACGAGTTACCAGAGGTGGTAGTTGAGGCAGCTACTATAACACCATTTAAAAGACATTTAGACAGATGTTGCACGTAGATAGGAACAGTTTAATGAAAGGCCTAGAGATAAGGGCCTGTCCCACTTTGCGATTTTTTCGGCGACTGCAAACGTCAGCGACTGACGCCCTAAAAACCGCCAAGTTGTACGACAGTCCGCGACACCGTCACGTCACGCTACGACACTCCACGTCACCCGCCTTCACAACACGGGACGGTCACACCAAAGTATAATAATCAGATTGGAAATGGAACATCCACAATAAATCTAAGGGCCAATAACTTTTTAATGGATAAATTGGCGTTTTAGATCCCCGCGACACGCGCATGACAGCGCACGCCAGCGTGTAACAGGGCGCACGACATGATGAGGCACCCAGACGTCGCCTGAAGATATTGAACATTCCAAACTCCAGGGGCGGCTGGGAGACCCCGCGCGCCACCCCGCGTCACGCCCCGACCACGCCGCGACAACCTCTTTTCGGGCTGTCGCCGAAAATGTCGCCCAAGCGGGACAGGCCCTGCAGAGTGGACGTACAAGGTGACCCTCAACTAAACTAAACTAAACCCTTTCCATGGCCACTCTATCAAGGCCTATCATTAAATCTTTCCTATCCATGTACTCTAAACGAAACGGGACAAAAAACCCTTTTGAAATGTAATCAAATCGTTCTAATAATGGCCGTCCATGCTCCCTGGGAAATAATGCAGACCGCAGTAATTAAAGGACGATTCATGTAATGTTGTTGATCTCTTTGAAAGCATTTAAGGATATCTGATGCACCTCTTTAATCTGCAGATCATTAGAGGTCTATTGGTTGACTGAATGTAATCAATTATTAAATTGGCCTCGAATTTTTAAAAGGCGGAAAATTAAATAATCAATTGAGTTGCCACTCAGCGAGCCGGTAAACTTGTGATATGATGAGCAGTCGACATTTGATCCAAGCACGCTTCTCAGAACCTTTTCATAACCGCATTTAAAAAAAAACAAACATTGATGTTACAGTCATTAGCATGGCACAGAGAGTTGTTATCTTTCTGACGTGTCATATTCAATAGATCATTACAGCAACTAACATGTCATTTAAGTCCCAAAATAGTTAGTTAAATAGATCTTGAATGGAACCAGTGTTAACATAACATTGCTTGTAGCTGTAGATATGATGAGCGTTTGACGCCACTGGGCCTGTACTCGCTGGGGTTTAGAAGGATGAGGGGGGTGAGCTCGTTGAAACGCACCGAACAGTTTAGTTTATGTCGAAGAAGGAACTGCAGATGCTGGAAAAATAGAAGGTAGACAGAAATCCTGGAGAAACTCAGCGAGTGAGGCAGCATGTAGGGAGCGAAGGAATAGGTGACGTTTCGGGTCGAGACCCTTCTTCAGACTAAATAGTTTAGTTTAGTTTAGTTTAAAGATACAGCGGGGGAAACAGGCCATTCGGCCCTCACTGCCCAGCGATCCCCGCACATTAACAATATCCTACCCACACTCGGGACAATTTTTACATTTACCAAGCCGATGTGAAAAATATACATCTTCTAGATGAGCTGGGACACATCCTCGGTGATGTCACCTGGGGTCATCGGGTGTTTCGGGTCTCACAACATCAGACACCCTCGCCCAGGCAACCCAGCCGGGGTTGATCAGGCCCCGACTTGCGTCCCAGCAGCAACCGCCCACGGATCAGCCATCTTAGTAACCACTCTGCAGGGGTTGGGAGACTCTAGTGCGTGGAGGGACTGGGCTCTGTGGGGTGACTCCCGGCCGGGCTCCTCCTGCGTCTCACCAGGTTCACCTCTTTCTCCTTCTCCGAGCATTTCTTTAACCAATTAACCTACAAACCTGCACATCTTTGGGGTGTGGGAGGAAACCGAAGATCTCGGAGAAAACCCACGCAGGTCACGGGGAGAACGTGCAAACTCCGTACAGACAGCGCCCGTAGTCGGGATCCCCTTCCCAGCTCTCCCACAGCCCACTGTCTCCGCCTCTTCTTTTCTTCTTCCTGCCACCCCCCCCCCCCACATCAGTCTGAAGAAGGGTCTCGACCCGAAACGTCGCCTATTCCTTCGCTCCATAGATGCCGCCTCACCCGCTGAGTTTCTCCAGCATTTTGTGCCTACCATCTATCGATAAGATGTCAGTTTACAATTACATTTGTTTGCTCTTCCTTGTCTGCTGAAGTTAGCAGCAAGGTATTGATTTTGTTTTCCTTTTCCACCACAGATCAATCTTCCCCCGTGCGCAAAGCTGAGGATCCAGACTAGAATACTTCTCACTCTTTGTGCTGGATACTAACACAGACTGCATTCGATTTCAAATATATCAGAAATCCAAAGCAAGCATGGGCACTCTGTACCCATGGGGTACCCATGTGGGTTGAGAATGGCAGATTTTACTGTGGACGCAGCCCAGACCGTCGCACAAACCAACCTCCCCTCCACCGACTCCATCTACACCTCACGCTGCCTCGGCAAGGCCAGCAGCATCATCGAGGACCAGTCTCACCCCGGTCACTCCCTCTTCTCCCCTCTCCCATCGGGCAAGAGGTACAGAAGTGTGAAAACGCACGCACACCTCCAGATTCAGGGACAGTTTCTTCCCGGCTGTTATCAGGCAACTGAACAAACCGACCACAACCAGAGAGCGGTCCTGAACTACTATCTACTTCATTGGTGACCCTCGGACTATCCTTGATCGGGATTTGCTGGCTTTACCTCGCACTAAACGTTATTCCAGAGTCCTGGAGTGTGCTGGAATACCTCACCGAGACAGGCAGCATCTCTGGTGAGAAGGAATGGGCGACATTTCGGGTCGAGGCCCTTCTTGAGTGTGCCTGTACCCTGTAAACGGCTCGATTGTAATCATGTATTGTCTTTCTGCTGACTGGATAGCATGCAACAAAAAGCATTTCACGGTACCTTGGTACACGGGACAACAAACTAAACTAACTCTGCAAAAAACTGTAACTGTGTTCTGGGTCAGATTTTAATGGCGTATTTTATGCTGCGGTTTTGAAAACAATTCCCATCATTAAATATGGGGCGTGGTGAATCCACAAGCAGTCTGGGCGGGCCTGTTGCCAAGAAAGCAAAAATGACTGTTACACAAATTTAATTACTTCACCACCAGCAGGAATAGAAAGTGTCGATGAAACTTAATTAGTGGAAAGCACAAATAAAATAGTAATTAGCTTGCAAACGACTCCGAATAAGATAGCCACAAAATGCTGGAGTAACTCAGCGGGTCAGGCAGCATCTCTGGAGAGAAGGAATGGGTGGCGTTTCGGGTCGAGACCCTTCCTCAGAGTGAGAATCGTTTTCACCTAGTCCACCGCTAACAGTGGACTGCTCAATTGATCATTGTTGCTTTTTTGCGTATCTTTTATTTCTTTGTTCTATAATCTCTCTATATTGCCGTCTATATCTCGCATTTCCCTCACCCCAGACTCTCAGTCTGTAGAAGGGTCATGATCTGAAACGTCACCTTCCCTCCAGAGGTGCTGCCTGACCCGCTGAGTTACTCCAGCACTCTGTGAAACGTCACCTATCCATGTTCTCCACAGATGCTGCCTGACCCGCTGAGTTACTCCAGCACTCTGTGAAACGTCACCTGTCCATGTTCTCCACAGATGCTGCCTGACCCGCTGAGTTACTCCAGCGTTTTGTGCCTATCTTCGGCACACACTTTGAGCCGTGTGAGATCGACTAAATAAGAAAATGATGACAAATTTATCCAGCATCATTTAAAAAAGAAATAAGGATGATGGGATCGGCAAAGTTTACGTAATGGAAAAACAGGGGGAAATTAAAATGGCAGACGAGCAGTTCCCCAGCAACCGGAATGCAACTCATTACTATTTGATTTGGGAGAATGGATTGTTTCTTGAATATTTAATCTCCAAAAGATTTTTTAAAAAACAAGAGGAGCATCACGGGTAATAAAAAATTAATGTTGTGTGTTTTCAATGTTCAAACATCCGTGCATAAACTTACATGATTCATGCCTGAGGTATGTAAAAGGACACGTGTAATCCACGCCTGAAATCTGTGGGAAGGAACCGCAGATGCTGGTTTAAATCTAAGATAGACACAAAAATGCTGGAGTAACTCAGCGGGACAGGCAGCGTCTCTGGAGAGAAGGAACGGGCGACGTTTCGGGTCGAGACCCTTCTTCAGACTGGTTATGGACAAGAGAAACGAGAGATATAGACGGTGATGTGAAGAGATAGAAACATAGAAACATAGAAATTAGGTGCAGGAGTAGGCCAATTGGCCCTTCGAGCCTGCACCACCATTCAATATGATCATGGCTGATCATCCAACTCAGTATCCCGTACCTGCCTTCTCTCCATACCCCCTAATCCCCTTAGCCACAAGGGCCACATCTAACTCCCTCTTAAATATAGCCAATGAACTGGCCTCAACTACCCTCTGTGGCAGAGAGTTCCACAGACCCACCATTCTCTGTGTGAAAAAAGTCCTTCTCATCTCGGTCCTAAAGGATTTCCCCCTTATCCTTAAGCTGTGACCCCTTGTCCTGGACCTCCCCAACATCGGGAACAATCTTCCTGCATCTAGCCTGTCCAACCCTTAAGAATTTTGTAAGTTTCTATAAGATCGCCTCTCAATCTCCTAAATCTAGAGAGTATAAACCGAGTCTATGCAGTCTTTGTTCATAAGACAGTCCTGACATCCCAGGAATCAGTCTGGTGAACCTTCTCTGCACTCCCTCTATGGCAATAATGTCCTTCCTCAGATTTGGAGACCAGAACTGTACGCAATAATCCAGGTGTGGTCTCACCAAGACCCTATACAACTGAAGTAGAACCTCCCTGCTCCTATACTCAAATGTAGATAAAGAACAATGAATGAAAGAGATGCAGAAAAGTCTAACGGGCCTGTCCCACATGTTCGCTGGTGGTCTCTGGTGAGTCTCCTTCATGGTCACGAGGAGGTCCCGCATTCTGGGAACTAGTCGCGGCCTCAGTGTGGTCGCCGCGAATTTTTCAACGTGTTGAAAAATTTTCTGCAACAAATAATTGGTCGCCATGGAGAAAATCGATAATCCTAGGGCAGTTGTAGTGGGGTCGCCATGTAGTTTCGGGTAGTCGTAGGTAGTTTTAGTTATTCGCCTTGGATTACCGGTCATTTTCATGGGCTCATTGCGGAAAAAAAAACGTAAGCACGTGTTTTCAGAACCAAGGATAACCGACCGGTAACGTTAAATGCCACCGAGCTTCACAGCCGTGTATCTCTGGCTTATTAAAAGTGCCCCCCCCTTCTTCCCCCCCTTCTCTCTCCCCCCTTCTCTCCCCCCTCGTCTCTCCTCCCCTTCTCACCACCTCTCCTCTCTCCTCCCCTTCTCTCTCCCCCCTTCTCTCTCCCCCCCTCCTCTCTCCCCCCTTCTCCCTCTCCCCCCTTCTCTCTCCCCCCCTTCTTCCCCCCCTTCTTCCCCCCCTTCTTCCCCCCCTCTCCCCCCCTTCTTCCCCCCCTCTCTCCCCCCCTTCTTCCCCCCTTCTCTCTCCCCCTTTCTCTCTCCCCCTTCTCTCTCCCCCCTTCTCTCTCCCCCCTTCTTCCCCCCCTTCTTCCCCCCCTTCTTCCCCCCCCTCTCTCCCCCCTTCTCTCTCCCCCCCTTCTCTCTCCCCCCTTCTCTCTCCCCCTTCTCTCTCCCCCCCTTCTCTCTCCCCCTTCTCTCTCCCCCCCTTCTTCCCCCCCTTCTTCCCCCCCTCACCCCCCCTTCTTCCCCCCCCTCACCCCCCCTTCTTCCCCCCCCTTCTTCCCCCCCCTCTCTCCCCCCCTTCTCTCTCCCCTCCTTCTCTCTCCCCCCTTCTCTCTCCCCCCTTCTCTCTCCCCCCTTCTCTCTCTCCTCCTTCTCTCTCCCCCTTCTCTCTCCCCCCCTTCTCCCTCCCCCTTCTCTCTCCCCCCTTCTCTCTCCCCCCCTTCTCTCTCCCCCCCTTCTCTCTCCCCCCTTCTCTCTCTCCCCCTTCTCTCTCCCCCCCTTCTCTCTCCCCCCTTCTCTCTCCCCCCCTTCTCTCTCCCCCCTTCTCTCTCCCCCCTTCTCTCTCCCCCCTTCTCTCTCCCCCCCTTCTCTCTCCCCCCCTTCTCTCTCCCCCCCTTCTCTCTCCCCCCTTCTCTCTCCCCCTTCTCTCTCCCCCCCTTCTCTCTCCCCCCTTCTCTCTCTCCTCCTTCTCTCTCCCCCTTCTCTCTCCCCCCCTTCTCTCTCCCCCCTTCTCTCTCCCCCCTTCTCCCTCTCCCCCCTTCTCTCTCCCCCCCTTCTTCCCCCCTTCTTCCCCCCCCTCTCTCCCCCCCTTCTCTCTCCCCCCCTTCTCTCTCCCCCCTTCTCTCTCTCCTCCTTCTCTCTCCCCCTTCTCTCTCCCCCCCTTCTCTCTCCCCCCCTTCTCTCTCCCCCCCTTCTCTCTCCCCCCCTTCTCTCTCTCCTCCTTCTCTCTCCCCCTTCTCTCTCCCCCCCTTCTCTCTCCCCCCCTCTTCCCCCCCTCTCTCCCCCCCTTCTCTCTCCCCCCCTTCTCTCTCCCCCCTTCTCTCTCCCCCCCCTCTCTCCCCCCCTTCTCTCTCTCCCCCTTCTTTCTCCCCTTTCTCCCCTCTTCTCTCCTCCCCTTCTCCCCCCCCTTCTCCCCCTCCCCACCTTCTTTTAAAGGAATTACCGTACACTGTGCTAGCCACCTTAACCTTCCTGTTCAATGTGGTGTGCCTGTACCACGTTGACTTTGCACCGTGTGAATTTCAGACAGTGCTCACCCCGCTTGCCCTGGCCCCCGCCTTTGCCATGTGTTTGTGTGTTTGTGTGTGTGTTTGTGTGTGTGTGTGTGTGTGTGTGTGTGTGTGTGTGTGTGTGTGTGTGTGTGTGTGTGTGTGTGTGTGTGTCTGTGTGTGTCTGTGTGTGTGTGTGTCTGTGTGTTCCACTCTGTGGGGATGTGGGCCAAACGCAGGCAGGTGAGACTTGTAGATGGGACATGTTGGCCAGTATGGGTAAGTTGGGCCGAAGGGCCCATTTCCATGCTATATCACATTATGGCTGTGACTAATGGAAACATCCTCTCCACATCCACTCTATCCAAGACTTTCACTATTCTGTAAGTTTCAATGAGGTGTCCCCCCCCCTCATCCTTCTAAACTCCAGTGAGTACAGACCCAGAACCGTCAAACGCTCATCATAGGTTAACCCAACTCATTCCTGGGATCGTTCTGGTTAAACCTCTCCAGAGCCAGTACATCCTTCCTCATGCTTCATGCTCGCTATACGTCTGAAGCAGGGTCTCGACCTGAAACGTCGCCCATTAATTTTCCCCACAGATGCTGCCTGACCCGCTGAGTTACTCCAGCACTCTGTGAAACGTCACCTATCCATGTTCTCCACAGATGCTGCCTGACCCGCTGAGTTACTCCAGCACTCTGTGAAACGTCACCTATCCATGTTCTCCACAGATGCTGCCTGACCCGCTGAGTTACTCCAGCACTCTGTGAAACGTCACCCATCCATGTTCTCCACAGATGCTGCCTGACCCGCTGAGTTACTCCAGCACTCTGTGAAACGTCACCTATCCATGTTCTCCACAGATGCTGCCTGACCCACTGAGTTACTCCAGCACTCTGTGAAACGTCACCCATCCATGTTCTCCACAGAAGCTGCCTGACCCGCTGAGTTACTCCAGCATTTTGTGTCACGCTTGAATTATTCCTTGTTTGTCCAGGTAATAATTGATTTATGATTTATTATGCTGTGTATTAATTGGAGATGCATTTTGCAATTTATAACTGTATATACATTTTAAATGATGTTTAAGTTATAATCTGTTTACAGCCTCTGCATTATAATTTACTGTGGTGTGCCTGCATAATGTTTTAATCTAATATTTAATATAATGGATTATGCTCTATTTCAAAGGTTTGTATATCGTCACGTGTACTAATTAAGGGACAGTAAAACTTGAACAACTTGTATTATAAATAATTCAATAAAGATTCACTTTAACTTAATTCAACGCACCTTACATTTCTGCATTGCTTTCCTGGTTTAATTGTGTGTATTGCTTCTACAATTTCTGCTATAGTTCTGTGAGATACATTCATTTTTTAGCACAATTTAATTTAATTCAGTCTGAAGAAGGGTCTCGACCAGAAACGTCACCCATTCCTTTTCTCCAGAGATGCTGCCTGGCCTGCTGAGTTACTCTGGCATTTTGTGTCCATCTTCGGTGTGAACCAGCATCTGCAGTTCCTTCCTACACATATTATCTTAATTTATAAGATAATCATATCCTCCTGCGCTCCCGGCCTGCCCAACCTCTCCCTGTTGCTCAGGCACTTGAGTCCTGGTAACGTCCTCGAAAATGATTCACCAATTTGCCAGAAACGTATAAAATTCTTAAGGGATTGGACAGGCGAGATGCAGGAAAAATGTTCTGCAGTTTGGGGAATCCAGAACCAGGGGTTGCACAGTTTAAGAATAAGGGTTACCCATTTAGAACGGAGATGAGGAAAAACTTTTTCTCCCAGAGAGTTGTGAATCTGTGGAATTCTCTGCCACAGAATGCAGTGGAGGCCGTTTCAATTGAAGTTTTCAAGAGAGAGTTAAGGGCCTGCCCCACCAGCATGCAACTCTGTGCGATGAGCCCGACCTAACGTGGTCGCTTGAGCCGTCCGGCGTCGCGGGGCCGGTCCCACTTCGATCGCCGGAGCTGTGCGGAATTGTGCGGAGTTCGTCCCGACATCGCGCGGGGCTCCGAAAAACTGACTATGTTTAAAAATTCCGCGCGGCAACGGCTTGTCGGCTCGCAGTCGCCTCGACGCATTACACACCGCCTCGACGTCGTGCCTCCGTGACTCTCTCTGTAGTTGCCTCCGTGACCCTCTCTGTGTGTGGCTCCGTGGCCCTCTGTGTGTGTGCCTCTGTGCCCCTCTCTGTGTGCCCCGCTCTCTCCTGGCGAACATACTTAAGACTTCGCTCCAAGTTCGCCTCACTTTGCGCCGCGTTGCGCCACTCACCCGACCTCGGTGCGGACCCGCTTCTAGTTTGATCGCGCTCATCGCATGGAGTCGGATGCTGGTAGGACAGGCCCTATTGATTTAGCTCTTAGGGCTAAGGGAATTAAGGGATATGGGGAGAAAGCAGGAACGGGGAACTGATTTTGGATGATCAGCCACGATCATACTGAAAGGCGGTGCTGGCTCGAAGGGCCGAATGGCCTACTCCTGCACTTATTTTCTATGTTTCTATGTTTTTGTAAACTGTTTGCACTCATTAAAGTTTATGTTGCCTGTTGATTGCTCCCTGTCCCAATTTGGGGTGATAGACCTCGCTATCAGTGGGCCTGATACTATTAGAGATACAGCGCTGAAACAGGCTCTTCAGCCCACCGAGTCCGCGCTGACCAGCGATCTCCCCATACACCATCTCTATCCTAGAGTTTACAATGTTTACAGAAGCCAACTAGCCTACAAACCTGCACGTCTTTGGGATGTGGTGGGAAACCGGAGCACCCGGAGAAAACCCACGTGGGTCACCGGGAGAACGTACAAACTCAGCAC
>OY740799.1:3206941-3406941 GCA_963514005.1 Raja brachyura
GAATGGCCTACTCCTGCACCTATTTTCTATGTTTCTATGTTTCTATATTCAATCATAGCTGATCTATCTCTCCCTCTCAACCCCATTCTCCTGCCTTCTCCCCATAACCCCTGACCCCCGTACTAATCAAGAATCTATCTATCTCCGCCTTAAAAATATCCATTGACTTGGCCTCCACAGCCGTCTGTGGCAATTAATTCCACAGATTCACCACCCTCTGACTAGAGAACGGATGTGATGCCCTCAGCTGCAAGATGCCAGGGATCACATCGAACTCTTGCTTGACAGCAATTAGCGTCAGAAAGAAGGCAACAAAATTGGCGTCTCCGTGAGGAGAAGATTACATCAAGATCAGCAGAAAACCCAAGGGCAAAATCCAGTCAATTTTGAAATGGACAGCACTTCACAATGCTGTTCCTGCCTGCTGTTACATGAAAGACTAATGTGTTAATGACTTGTGGAATAGTCACTGACACATCACGATAGATTCACTCAATTAAGACCTAGAGAGGGTTGAGAGGGAGAGATAGATCAGCTATGACTGAGTGTCGGATTGGACTTGATGGGCCGAATGGCCCTATTCTGCTCCTAGAACTTATGAACCATCCCTATATCTCCTCCCTCATCTCCATCCAGGGACCTATGCAGGTGAGACAGAAGTTCGCAGACACCTCCTCTAATCTCAACTGGTGAATATGCTGGTATTGTATTGTATTCAACTTATTGTCATTATGTCATTTTAGACACAAAATGGATTTTCCTTACAGTCAGTAACATAAAAGTAAATAATAAATAAATAAGCATATTTTTCAAAAGCACAAACACAGAAGTCCACACACAACATAACCCCACAGCAGCACCAGAGTTAAGGAAGGTACCATAGTCCAGCCAGCCTCCCTGCTGATCTTCCCGGATGTTCACCTGTGGTCAGGGCCTCCCGAGCACCCGCAGGCCTTCTCGCTGGGAACGATGGAACCCCGACGGAGAACATCCTCAGCGGCCGGCCCGGACATCCAGATCAGCCACCTCACTCCGGAGTCCGCGGTGATCCCAAAGTCCACAGGCCAAGCCGGCTGGAGTCGCAGGACTCCGCGATGTCGGTGCAGCAGGCCCAGCGCTCCGGAGCTGCAACGGTGTGACTACCTGCACGTCGGTGAGACCAAGCGTAGACTCAGCCACCGTTTCTTCAGCTTTACCAAATCCAATGCTCACAACCACATTTATTTGAGAGATACAGCACGGAAACAGGCCCTTCGGCCCGCCCGGTCCGTACCAACCAATGATCCCTGCCAGCTAACACTATCCTACACACACTAGGGATGATACACATTAACACCAAGCCAATTAACCTACAAACCTGCACGTCTTTGGAGTGTGGGAGGAAACCGGAGCACCCAGAGAAAGCCCGCACAGGTCAAGGGGAGAACGTACAAACTCCCTAAAGACAGCACAGTGTGTGTAGGATAGTGTTAACGTGCGGGAATTGCTGGTCAGCGTGGACTTGGTGGGCTGAAGGTCCTGTTTCCGCACTGTTTCTCTAAATTAAACTAATCTAAACTAAACAAAGTCTGAAAAAGGGTTTCGGCCCGAAACGTCGCCTATTTCCTTCGCTCCATAGATGCTGCTGCACCTGCTGAGTTTCTCCAGCATTTGAGTCTGCCGTCGATTTTCCAGCATCTGCAGTTCCTTCTTAAACTAAACAAAGGCCGTACACACAAGAGTCCAGAGTGTTTCATTGTCGTATGTCCCAGATAGAACAATGAAATTCCGACTTGCTGCAGTCAGGATCCGTAGTCAGGATCGAACCCGTGTCTCTGGCGCTGCGAGGCAGCGACTCTACCGCAGCGCCACCGTGCCGCCCACGTATCGGAAGGTTAAGGTCCCAGCGTAAGGTATGAAACCGCAAGCAAATCCTCCCAACTCCTAACAGTTCACACATCAATCAGAAAAAAATCCAAACACTACATTTTCAATAATCCAAATCCAAATCCAAAAATCTAAATCCTATTTTTTCAGCAATTTGTTAATGATTTAAATTTCTGCCGGTGCCTCGTTAGAGGACTGTTCACTCTGGCTGAACAGTTCTATTTGTATAAAGAACATTTTTACAAGAAATCACTTTACCAATAACATGTTTAAGAAGGAACTGCAGATGCTGGAAAAATCGTAGGTAGACAAAAATGGTGGAGGAACTCAGCGGGTGAGGCAGCATCTGTGGAGCGAAGGAATCGACGACCAATAACATGGTCAGTTTAACCCCTGCTATAAGCCATACTTGGAAGCCAACATTGCAGCGTTTTAGAGAGAATCAAGGCTGTTCTATTGTCACACGTCCCACACATAACATTGACATTCTTGCTTACCCAACAGATATTTACACTTGTCCCTTCACCTCCCTCATCCACTCCTTTCAGGGACCCAAGCAGTCCTTCCAGGTCCGACAGAGGTTCACCTGCACCTCCTCCAACCTCATCTACTGCATCCGCTGCTCCAGATGCCGGCTGATCTATATCGGTGAGACCAAGCGGAGGCTGGGCGATCGTTTTGCCGAACACCTCCGCTCGGTCCGCAATAACCAACCCAACCTCCCGGTGGCTCAGCACTTCAACTCCCCCTCCCATTCCGTATCCGACCTCTCGGTCCTGGGCCTCCTCCACGGCCAGAGTGAGCAACACCGCAAGTTGGAGGAACAGCACCTCATATTCCGCTTGGGGAGTCTGCATCCTCTGGGCTTAAACATTGCATTTTCTCAATTCTGTTAACCCAGACTGCCTCCTCCCCCTCCCCACCTCTCCCTCAGCCCTCGGGCCCTGGCATTCCTCGTTTCCCTGATCCCTAACCAGTCTGAAGAAGGGTCTCGACCCGAAACGTTGCCTATCTCCTTCACTCCTTAGATGCTGCTGCACCCGCTGAGTTTCTCCAGCGTTTTGCGTACCCCCTATTTAAACACAGTATTCTGTAACATAGAAACATAGAAACATAGAAAATAGGTGCAGGAGTAGGCCATTCGGCCCTTCGAGCCTGCACCGCCATTCAATATAATCATGGCTGATCATCCAATTCAGTATCCTGTACCTGCCTTCTCTCTATACCCCTTGATCCCCTTAGCCACAAGGGCCACATCTAACTCCCTCAACTGGTCTCAACTACCTTCTGTGGCAGAGAATTCCACAGATTCACCACTCTCTGTGTGAAAAATGTTTTTCTCATCTCGGTCCTAAAAGACTTCCCCCTTATAGTAACCAATATAATGAATGAGAAAAACAGTTCAGTGCATATATACAGCTTAATATTGTTTTCTAGAGTTTATATAAGCATAGTACTAATAAATAATATAAGAAATAAAAAAGTTTAATTTATATATACTGTATGTGATGTGTGTATAATGTGGACATATGTGTATATACAATGTATACATATATGACACCTTATATACCATATGCATTATATACTATATCCAGCTGTCTCCCCAGATTCTGGTGAACTTCTACCGCTGCACCATCGAGAGCATCCTTACCAACTGCATCACAGTATGGTGTGGTAACTGCCCTGTCGCCGACCGGAAGGCTCTGCAGAGGGTGGTGAAGATCGCCCAACGCATCACAGGCTCCTCACTCCCCTCCATTGAGTCTGTCCATAGCAAACGATGCCTGCGCAGGGCGCACAGCATCGCCAGGGACAGCTCACACCCCAACCGTAGACTGTTTACCCTCCTCCCATCCGGGAGAGGCTACGGGTCCCTCCGCTGCCGGACCAGCAGGCTCAAGAACAGCTTCTTCCCTGCGGCTGTCACACATCTCAACGCTGCACCTCAATGACGGCCTGTCTCCACCCCCCCCCCCCCCCCCCCGGACCATCCAACCACCAGCAAATTGCACGGATACCACTGTATATGTATGTGTATTACTTGCTTATTCGTAAGTTCGCCCTTTGGAGATAGATAGATAAATACTTTATTAATCCCCTTTTCAGGGGAAATTCAGATGTCCTTGCAGCACACAAATAAAGATACAACATAGCATTAAAGATGAAGATTAACATTAAAAGGCACAAAGTCCAGCCCCATCCCGATGTCCACTCATAGTCGGGCCTAATCAGGCCTCCGCCTGTCGCCTTCACGGAGGCCCGATGTTTCAGGCCCTCTTGCTGGGTGTTGGTGTTCCGGCGTCTGTAGACCCTCTCAGCGGCTTGGGATGACTAGAACGGCCGCTTCCTTACCGGAGACCGCGGCTTCCAAAGCCAACAAGGCCGCGCTGGATGGAGCTCCCCCACTGGCGGTCTCTGCGAGAGATCCCAGGCACCCGATGTCAATGTTCATCGCCGCTGCCCACAGCCGGCCGCTCCACAGTCCCGCAGCTCCGCGATGTTCAATCGGCGGACTCGGCATTCCGGAGCTCCAGCGCGGCGACACGGGCAAGGCATTGCCCGCTCGGCTCCGCAATAGCGCCCCAGCTGCCGCAGAAGCCGAGGTTCTGCCCAGGTCCCCTCTGGAAACGCCGCTCCAGACCCCGCTGGTGGGCCGCGACGACGGGTCGAAGTTGCTGCTCGGAGAAAAGCTGCCTCTCCAACCAGGTAGGGACTTGAAAAAGAGGTTTCCCCCTTCCCCCCCCTCCCCCCTTCCCCACCCCCCACACATAAGAAGGTTAGACCCCCAACTCCACACTTTTAACGTACTAAAAATAATAAAAAATAAGTGAAAAAAACGGACAGCTGCAGGACTGGCAGCCGTGCAGGACAGCGCCCCCTCTCCCCATACCAACTGCATCTCGTTGTCTCTGTACTGTACACTGCACAATGACAATTAAAGATTGAATTGAATTGAATGTGGTGTTCAATATATATCTGGATCTGGATATGGATGTAGCACGCTGAAAGAGCATCACTCGGAGCTATGATGGCGGTGGACAGGCTAGTTGAGATGGAGATGGTTCTGGAGTTGCATCTTTGTATGTGTTGGTGTTTGGGAGATCTCTGATGCTGGCTGGTAGGGTATTCCAATCCCTTGGTGTCTTGAAGAGAAACGAGTTAGAAAGTGCTAATGAAGTGGCATGTGGAATGAAATGATGTCCAGGTTGCCAGCTTATGGATGACGTGGATGCTTGGATTAACTGGATGTGGTCCTCCATCTCTACATCAACAGTGGTATTCTACATCTTGTGGAATGTTGTCAGTCTGATGTATTTCACCCTCGTTAGACCTCATCTGGACTACGCAGTTGCAGCTTGGGACCCATACACAGATAAAAACATTTCATCCATCGAACGTGTCCAAAGACAGGCCGCTCGATTTGTTACTAACACCTACGAGAGAGAAGCGAGTGTCACCAAAATTCTGAATTCTCTGGGCGGGGTGGAACCCTCTCCAAGACAGACGTGAAGCTCACCGTTTTACAAAATGTTAAATGGTCAGCTAGACATAGATCACAAGACCTACACCAACCCCAAACCAATTAGGAGCAGACGAGGGCATTCGATCCAATTTGTGGTCCCAGCCTCAAAGACAGATGTGTACAGCAATTCGTTCTTTCCACGCACTATTAAAGCACGGAATAATCTCCACCAAGCCACGGTTGCCCAGCCAGATGCAACTACATTTAAAGTGGCACTTTCTTCCCAATAACCCTCTCTGGCTAAACCCCTCCCTTCACCACCTCCAGTTTAAATTCCAGTTGGAATATTTTGGAGGACCAAGTAACCAAGAACCAAGAACCAAGTCTGATGGACGTGCGACGAGTAGTAGGTGGATGAAGTTTGACGTTCTTGCTTACCCAACAGATATTTAATCACAGTGTTAAAGAGGGTTACACAAAAAGCTGGAGAAAATCAGCGGGTGCAGCAGCATCTAAGGAGCGAAGGAGATAGACGACGTTTCGGGTCGAGACCCTTCTTCAGACTTAATCACAGTATTGTGTAACCAATTTAATGAATGAGAAAGACAGTTCAGTGCATATATACAGCGTAATATTGTTTTCTAGAGTTTATATAACCATATAACCATATAACAATTACAGCACGGAAACAGACCTTGTCGGCCCTTCCAGTCCGTGCCGACCATTCATTTTCCCCTAGTCCCATCTACCTGCACTCAGACCATACCCCTCCATTCCCTTCCCGTCCATATACCTATCCACTTTACTTTTAAATGTTAAAATCGATCCTGCCTCCACCACTTCTGCTGGAAGATCATTCCACACAGCCACCACTCTCTGAGTAAAGAGGTTCCCCCTCATGTTACCCCTAAACTTCTGTCCCTTAATTCTCATGTCATGCCCTCTTGTTTGAATCTTCCCTACCCTCAGTGGGAAAAGCTTATCCACGTCATCTCTTTCTATCCCTTTCATCATTTTAAAGACCTCAATCAAGTCCCCCCTTAACCTTCTGCGCTCCAAAGAATAAAGACCTAACTTGTTCAACCTTTCTCTGTAACTTAGTTGCTGGAACCCAGGCAACATTCCAGTAAATCTCCTCTGTACTCTCTCTATTTTGTTGACATCCTTCCTATAATTAGGTGACCAAAATTGTACACCATACTCCAGAATTGGTCTCACCAATGCCTTGTACAATTTTAACATTACTTCCCTACTCCTATATTCAATGCTCTGATTTATAAAGGCCAGCACACCAAAAGCTTTCTTTACCACCCTATCTACATGCGATTCCACCTTCAGGGAACTATGCACAGTTATTCCTAGATCCCTCTGTTCCACAGCATTCCTCAATTCCCTACCATTTACCATGTACGTCCTATTTTGATTTGTCCTGCCAAGATGTAGCACTTCACACTTATCAGCATTAAACTCCATCTGCCATCTTTCAGTGCACTCTTCCAAATGGCCCAAATCTCTCTGTAGACTTTGAAAATCTACTTCATTATCCACAGCACCACCTATCTTAGTATCATCTACATACTTACTTCTCCAATTTTCCACCCCATCATCTAGATCATTGATGTACATGACAAACAACAGTGGACCCAACACAGATCCCTGAGGCACCCCACTGGTCACCGGCTTCCAACCTGACAAACAGCCATCCACCATTACTCTCTGGCATCTCCCATTCAGCCACTGTTGAATCCATCTTGCTACTCCGCAATTAACACCCAAAGATTGAACCTTCTAAACCAGCCTTCCATGGGGAACCTTGTCAAAGGCCTTACTGAAATCCATATAGACAACATCCACTGCTTTACCCTCATCAATTTCCCTAGTAACCTCTTCAAAAAATTCAAGAAGGTTTGTCAAACATGACCTTCCAGGCACAAATCCATGTTGACTGTTCTTGATCAGACCCTGTTTATCCAGATGCTTATATATATTATCTCTAACTATCCTTTCCATTAATTTGCCCACCACTGACGTCAAACTAACCGGTCTATAATTGCTAGGTTTATTCTTTGGACCCTTTTTAAACAATGGAACAACATGCGCAGTACGCCAATCCTCCGGCACTATTCCCGTTTTATAATGACATTTGAAATATTTCTGTCATAGCCCCTGCTATTTCTACACTAACTTCCCTCAATGTCCTAGGGAATAGCCTGTCAGGACCTGGAGACTTATCCACTTTTATATTTTTCAAAAGTGTCAGTACTTCCTCCTCTTTGAATCTTATAGTTTCCATAGCTACTCTACTTTTTTCCCTAACCTCACAGAGTTCAATATCCTTCTCCTTGATGAATACACATAGTACTCTATAAATAATATAAGAAATCAAAAGTTAAATTCATATATACTGTATGTGATGTGTGTGTAGTTACAATGCATACATATATTAAACCTTATATCCACATTATATATAGTGTTCAATATCTATATGTGTGCGTGTGTGTGTGTTCTGTACACATATCTGTATGTGTATGTGTGTATACATCATATACACCATGTATAATGTTACAATATAGATATATATATATATTGCATACATTGTATATGAGGAAGGCGAGGAGGAATTTCTGTCTGAACAGACACCTGAGGTATAGAATTTCACAGGTTCACCACCCTCTAAAGACTAAAGACATTTCTCCACATTTATACATATATATATATATATATATATATGTATATATGTATATATGTATATATGTATATATGTATATATGTATATATGTATATATGTATATATGTATATATGTATATATATATGTATATATGTATATATGTATATATGTATATATGTATATATGTATATATATATATATATATATATATACACACACATATACAGTACATATATAGAGTGTGCAATATATTGCCACAGACGGCTGTTCAGACAGAAATCCCTCGTCTCCTTCCCAAAGGAATGTACTTTAATTCTGAGGCTGTGGCCTCTGGTCCCAGACTCTCCCACTAGTGGAAACACCCTCTCCACATCCACTCTATCCAGGCCTTTCACTATTCGGTAAGCTTCAAGTCTATTTATGTATTATGTATCTTGACCTTATTGTCCTTATGCACGGTATTGCGTGCGATCTCGTGGTGTATCCATGTACAGTATTCCTGTAGACCAGTGTCTGATCAGTTTGGATAGCATGCAAAAACAAAGCTTTTCACTGTACCTGGACACACGCGTCACTACTAAACCTGGACGTAAACCTCATCTAAACCCTGACAGGACTTGCTGAGCCGTGCCCAGCTCCTGCATACCCGTTAACCTCTGACTCTGTGGAAGTTTAGAGTGTTTCCAGTTGCAATTTTGTTAAAATCGTTTTTTTTTTCCCCCCCAATTTGAATCGGTCTTGAAATGACGAAAATCATTTGTCTCCAAATGCGGTGCGTGCAGAGTGAAGTGGTGTTCTCTGTTTTGTTACTTATCGTGCCAAAAATGTAGACTCCGTTTTAATTAGAAAGAATATAATCACACAATGTGTCAAAAATGCTGTCGGAATTTTCATCGCTGCCCTTACCTACAAGTTGCTTTTGTGATAGGAAAGGTTTCGAATTTTCATTCTAATTGATTAATTAAAATAATTCAATTCCACTGTGACAACTTCTGACACTGATTGTGATTCAAAGCAAAGCCTCTTTGGTTTTCAAACTTGCTTGGCCTCTGGTAAAATGCGTATAAATATTAATTATTAGTTTAAGAGCGCGTGAGCAATGTAGATGGAGAGGGTTTGGGGCCATTGATTGTGCAGGGTGATGATGCGGCTCGTGTTGAATGGAGCTGCCTCCTTGCCGGGCAGGAGGGCTACGCTAATCTGACTTTAGTTCTTTAGAAATACCCCGGTCATACACTTACATCGACACAATTAGTTTCATTGTGCTTGTTGTAGGAAGGAACTGCGGACGCTGGTTTAAACCGAAGATGGACACAAAATGTCAGAGTAACTCAGCGGGACAGGCAGCATCTCTGGAGAGAAGGAGTGGTTGACATTTCCCATTCCTTCCCACTAGAGATGCTGCCTGTCCCGCTGAGTTGCTCCAGCATGTTGTGTTAATGTGCATGTTAACAAGTAGGCAGCTTATATGGTGTGACCAAGCGGAGGCTGGGCGATCGTTTCACCGAACACCTGCGCTCGGTCCGCAATAACCAACACGACCTCCCGGTGGCTCAGCACTTCAACTCCCCCTCCCATTCCGTATCCGACCTCTCGGTCCTGGGCCTCCTCCACGGCCAGAGTGAGCAACACCGCAAGTTGGAGGAACAGCACCTCATATTCCGCTTGGGGAGTCTGCATCCTCTGGGATTAAACATTGAATTTTCTCAATTCTGTTAACCCTGGCTGCCCCCTCCCCTTCCCACCTCTCCCTCAGCCCTCGGGCCCTGGCATTCCTTCTCTCTCTATCTCTCCCCCACCCAAGTCGCACTAGCTTCTCATTTTCACACTACAAACAGCTTACAACGGCCTGTTTCCTTTATCATCGATACTTTTTTGCATATCTTTCACTCATTGTTCTTTATCTCTCCACATCACCGTCTATATCTCTCGTTTCCCTGATCCCTAGCCAGTCTGAAGAAGGGTTTCGGCCCAAAACGTCGCCTATCTCCTTCGCTCCTTAGATGCTGCTGCACCCGCTGAGTTTCTCCAGCTTTTTGTGTGCCCTAGGTAGCTTATTATTGCACACACACGCATATATTATATATATATATACAATATACAATACAATACACACATATATTATTTATGTGCATATTATATCTATACATAAAGGTTCATATATACATATATGTTATATACAGTATATATATATTGTGTGTTCACACACACACATATATTAATGCACTGTGTATATATACTATGTGCATATATATATACATGAAGTTGACACACACACGTGTGTGCTTGTGTGTGTGTGCGCGTGTATTTATATGTTAATATTCAAAGTCAAAGTCAAAAGAGTCAAAAGCGTTTATTGTCATGTGTCCCTGACAGGACAATGAAAATCTTTCTTTGCATAGCACAACAGAACATAGAAGGCATTGACTACAATTCTATACGTAAATACACCCATGAATTAATAAATTAATAAAGTGCAAATAACAGATGGAGGGATATTAATGTTCAGAGTTCCGAGCCAGGTTTAATAGCCTGATGGCTGTGGGGAAGTAGCTATTCCTAAACCGGGTTGTTGCAGTCTTCAGGCTCCTGTACCTTCTACCCGAAGGTAGCGGGGAGATGAGTGAGTGGCCAGGATGGTGTGGGTCCTTGATGATGCTGCCAGCCTTTTTGAGGCAGCGACTGTGATAAATCCCCTCGATGGAAGGGAGGTCAGAGCCGATGATGGACTGGGCAGTGTTTACTACTTTTAGGAGTCTTTTCCTCTCCAGGGCGCTCAAGTTGCCGAACCAAGCCACGATGCAACCGGCCAGCAAGCTCTCGACTGTGCATGAATATTGATTTCTTTAACTTCAAGTAACCATTGCATCCCCTCCCTCTCCGGCCCTCCCCCACCCAAGTCGTACTAGCTTCATTCATCCTGTTGAGTCTTCTTCTTCTTGCCTATGGCATGCACAGCCTAAAGCTGAAGGCCAACTTGTTCTATTTGACCCTATTTGATTGTGCACGCCGGGTTGATTGCATTCGTCGAAACAGGGCGGACCATGTGTCGGTTGCAACCTCCCAGGCCTTGTTGAGTCTCATTGTGTGCAACTCGTTTTCACCTAGCCCGCAGCTAACAATAGCCAGTATCATCGTTACTTTTTTCCATATCTTTCATTCATTTGTTCTATATCTCTCCGCATCACCGTCTATATCTCTCGTATCCCTTTCTCCTGACTCTCAGTCTGAAGAAGGGTCCCGACCAGAAACGTCACCTATTCCTTCTCTCCAGAGATGCTGCCTGACCCGCCGAGTTACACCAGCAATTGTGTCTGTGTTCTCTATAAATGGTACTGTATGCTTATGGTGAAAAATAATTCAATGACTGCATGGCATACATTGCATATTAGAACTGTTATTCATTCTAAGAGGGGAAATTTAACTGTTTAAACCAGGTACAGCATGGAAATAAGCCCACCGGCCCAACTTGCCCACCCCAACCAACATGTCCCATCTACACTAGTCGCACCTGCCTTCGTTTGGCCCATATCCCTCCAAACCTGCCCTAGTGGTATTTTGTTGGTTCACATGCTAAATCAATGGTATTTTATCATTAATGTCTTATTATTATTAATGTTTAGAGTTTGAGTCATTCGTAACTGTCACTGTACGTCATGTTGTTACTTGTGGGCGGAGCGCCAAGGCAAATTCCTTGTATGTGAATACTTGGCCAATCAACTTGCTTACTGACTATCCACTATTTCTTAGACATTGGGATGGCCCCTGCATCAACTACCCCCTCCGGCAGCTCGTTCTATACACCCACCAGCCTTTGTGCGAAAAAAATGCCCCTTACCTTCCAATTAAATAATTCCCCCTTCACCTTAAACCTCCGCTTCTCGATTCCCCTTCTCTGGGCAAGAGATACTGCTCGTCTATTCCTGTCACGATTTGGCTACACGTCTGTAAGAAAGCAGCACATTAGTCTGCTCAATTATTCTTGTTATATCAGTCAAGAAAAAACACTGCTTATACTGTGGAGTTGAGGTGTTTGCTGAAGCACCATTTTAACAGATCTTCGAGTGTTTACCATGGATTAATTCTTCCTGGATATTTTGCCTTAGCATAGTGGTGTTCCTTTAAACCGATATCTGCTGACATTAGCTAAATTTAATTGAGAGGGTGTTGGAGAGGACGTGGGGATTAGTTTATGTTCGGTACAGACGAGGGGTGGCACGGTGGCGCAGCGGTAGAGTTGCTGCCTCACAGCGCCCAAGACATCCTGACTGCGAATGCTGTCTGTACGGAGTTTGCACGTTCTCCCCGTGACCTGCGTGGGTTTTTCTCCGCGGGCTCCAGCTTCCTCCCACACTCCAAAGACGTACAGGTGTGTTGGTTAATTGGCTTGGTATAAATTTATAAATTTAAAATTGTCCCTAGTCCATGTATGATAGTGCTAGTGTGCGTGGATCGTAGGTCGGCATGATCTCAGTGGGCTGAAGGGCCTGTTTTTGCGCTGTATAGTTAAATTAAAAAAAAGACAAAGTGCTGGAGTAACTCAGCGGGTCAGGCAGCATCTGTGGAGAACACGGATAGGTGACGTTTCACAGAGTGCTGGAGTAACTCAGCGGGTCAGGCAGCATCTGTGGAGAACATGGATAGGTGACGTTTCACAGAGTGCTGGAGTAACTCAGCGGGTCAGGCAGCATCTGTGGAGAACATGGATAGGTGACGTTTTGGGTCGGGACCTTTCTTCGGACAGAAACATCACCCATCCATGTTCTCCAGAGATACTGCCTGGTCTGCCGAGTACTCCAGCACTTTGTGTCTTTTTTTGTAAACCAGCATCTGCAGTTCCATGTGTCTCCACTGCACTGCTCTACGTTCTATTTGAGATGCTTTGTTTGATATGATTATGCTTCAGAATGTTACTGAACTGAATGATATCAGAAGGCAGTTGAATATTATTACAGTAGCGCAAAGTGAAATCGGTTAATGTTGAGACTTTGTCCAATTGCTGCTCATTTTAGTTTATTTTTAGAGAAACAGTGTGGAAACAGATCCCTCAGCCCACGGAGTCCACACCGACCAGCGTTCACCCACGCTAGCTCTACCCTGGGACAATTTTACAGAAGCCAATTAACCTGCAAAGCTGCACGGAAACCGGAGCACCCGGAGAAAACCCACGCAGGTCACGGGGAGAAGGTACAAACCCCATACAGACAGCACCCGAGGTCATGATGGAACCCGGGTCTCTGGAGCTGTGAGGCAGCAACTCTACCGCTGTGCCACCGTGCCATCCATCAATTATTTCAATCAGTATCGCAATCAAAGTCAAAGTCAAAGAAACTTTATTGTCATTTAGAAATACATCGATATATGCAGTTCCAAACGGAATTCCGTTGCATTTGGCTCCCTGTGCAACACGATAATTAACAGAAGGATAAACATGGATAAAAGGATAAATAGACAATGGTGGCAGCCCATTACATGGCATTCAGGAGTCTGATGGCTCGTGGGAAGAAGCTGTTGCAGAACCTTGATGTTCTGCTCCTTATGCTACGATATCTTTTGCCCGAGGGCAGCAGAGTGAACAGTCCGTGATGGAGATGTGTGGGGTCTTTTATAATACTGCTGGCCTTAGACACGCAACGTTTGGTCGCAATATCCCCGATTGAGGGGAGGGAGGTCCCGATGATTTTTTCCGCCGTCCTCACCACTCTCTGCACGGACTTCCAGTCGGAGGCTTTACAGTCCCCAAACCAGACAGAGCTACAGCTGGTCGAAATACTCTCTATGGTGCCCCTGTAGAAAGTGGTGAGGACGGGATGGGGGAGGTGAGCTCTTCTCATCCGGCGCAGAAAGTGCAACCGCTGCTGCGCTCTCTTAACTGTTGATTGTCCCAATAATACATTGTTTGTCAAGTATGTTTTGCAACATACGAAGAATTACATTTGCCAAGTCAGTCATACAAATAAAAAGCACAATACATTTCAACTGACACCATGTAAATAAGCAATTCACATAGTCTTGGAGTGTGAAACACCCTTTAATGATAGCACAGGGTATAACACACGTCAGCAAGCACTGCCTACATTCTTCTACTGAACGGTGCCCAGGGAGGGGAAGCGTTATGATTGATGTTAACTAAGGCGGGGTTAATGGTACTGAGGTAGCTATATTATTGGTTGCATGCATAAACCAGCTACAATAAACATCCACCACAGTGACTCCTCCAGGTTCCTCACTGTGACGGAAGGCGAAAAAAAGACCAATCTCTTGCCTTTGTTTTCCCACGGTCAGAGGCCTCGAGCCCTCTGTTGACGGGACGATCTTGGCTCCCGTAGCCGCCGGCGTTTGGGCCCTGTGCGTCGAGGCGATCAGCTCCTGCATCGGGGGGATGTCAGCTCCCCCGCGGCGGACGATCAGAACCCCGCGTTAGGGATGGTTGAACGTTGGAGCTCCCGACATCCACGGCCTCTCCCGAGACTGCGAGCTCACGATGTGTAGACTGCAGGCTGCGGTTGGAGCGATCCCAGGCAAGGGATCGACTCCGATGCAAGTCCACGCCTACGCTGTGGGGCCCAAGGTCAGTCCGAGGAGGCCTCCAGCTCCATCGATGGTAGGCCGCAGAGCGACCGGAGAATGCAATCCGAAAATTAATCGCATCTCCAGCAAGGTAAGAGACTGAAAAAAAGTTTCCCACGACCCCGTCCCCTCCCCCCACATGAAACAAATTGCAGGACATTTACACAAACTTTAACACACGCTAAAAGATAAAAGTTTAAAAAAAAGACAAAAAAACAGACTGTTGGCGGGGCTGCCAATCGACGGCGCCCCTGGTGGACAATTTAGACAATTCATCAACATATACAGTAACTTCGTTATAACAGACAATGGGGTCAGGTAGGTGGGGGAATGGACTCCATTATTACCGATTGTCCGCCATAACCAAGGAAGGGATTCGCTCCGACCACCTCCGTGAAGCAACGGGTTGAATTCAAATACAAAGTTTATTTATATTTTTGTTACGGCAAGCTAAAAATACTAAATGTTCTTTATTACATTGTTTCATAGAGTTATGTGTCGATCTAAGGGACTGATTCTCAATTCCAATGCCTTGTCAATTCCAATGGCCTTGTCAATGTCAATAACCTGTCAATGTCAGTGGCCTTGATTATCTCATTGCCTTGACAATTCCAATAGCCTTGTCAATTCTTTGTCAATGTCAATACCCTGTCAATGTCAGTGGCCTTGATAATCTCATTGCCTTGGCAATTCCCATTGCCTTGACAATGCCATTGCCTTGATAATCTCATTGCCTTTTCAATGTCAGTGGCCTGAGCAGTGTAACTAGCACCTTGTGATTTAAAGCAATGCCACTCCAACTGAAATCCGTTCTGAAGAGGTCTGTAACGACGAGGCTTTATTGCATTTCCACACTCGGCTAACTCATTGTCTATCCGGCTTTTTACTATGGTAACCTCTACAAGTGCACAGTAGAGAGCTTGCTGACCGGTTGCATCGTGGCTTGGTTCGCCAACTTCAACGTCCAGGAGCGGAAATGAATGCAGAAAGTTGTGATCACTGCCCAGCCCATCATCGGCTCTGACCTCCCCACCGTCGAAGGGATCTATCGCAGTCGCTGCCTCAAAAGGGCAGCCAACACCATCAAGGACCCACACCATCCTGGCCACACACTCATCTCCCCGCTACCATCGGGCAGAAGGTACAGGAGCCTGAGATCTGTTACATCCAGGTTCAGGAACAGCTTCTTCCCCACAGCCATCAGGCTATTAAACTCGGCAACAAACAGACTCTGAACTGTAACAGCCTATTGCACTTTATCTGTTTATTTATGTGTATATTGAACTGAATTGTTCTGTACATTTGCTTACAATATTCAGCTGTGCTGCAGCAAGCAAGAATGTCATTGCCCTACCTGAAACACATGGCAATAAACTCTCTTAACTTGACTCGGTGCATAATTTTGGCACGTATTAGGAGGTTTTCAATAGACAATGGGTGCAGGAGTAGGCCATTCGGCCCCTCAAGCCAGCATCGCCATTCAATGTGATTATGGCTGATCATCCCCAATCAGTTCCCCGTTCATGCCTTCTCCCCATATCCCCTGACTCCGCTATCTTTAAGAGCCCTATCTAGCTCTCTCTTGAAAGCATCCAGAGAACCGGCCTCCACCGCCCTCTGAAGCAGAGAATTCCACAGACTCACCACTCTCTGTGAGAAATAGTGTTTCCTCGTCTCCGTTCTAAATGGCTTACTCCTTATTCTTCAACTGTGGCTACTGATTCTGGACTCACCCAACATTGGGAACATGTTTCCTGCCTCTAGCTTGTCCAAACCCTTAATGATCTTATATGTTTCAATGAGATCCCCTCTCATCCTTCTAAACTCCAGAGTGTACAAGCCCAGCCGCTCCATTCTCTCAGCGTATGACAGTCCCGCCATCCCGGGAATTAACCTTGTAAACCTACGCTGCACTCCCTCAATACTGCGTACAGTTCTGGTCTCCAAATCTGAGGAAGGACATCATTGCCATAGAGGGAGTGCAGAGAAGGTTCACCAGACTGATTCCTGGGATGTCAGGACTGTCTTATGAACAAAGACTGCATAGACTCAGTTTATACTCTCTAGAATTTAGGAGATTGAGAGGGGATCTTATAGAAACTTACAAAATTCTTAAGGGGTTGGACAGGCTAGATGCAGGAAGATTGTTCCCGATGTTGGGGAGGTCCAGGACAAGGGGTCACAGCTTAAGGATAAGGGGGAAATCCTTTAGGACCGAGATGAGAAGGACTATTTTCACACAGAGAGTGGTGGGTCTCTGGAACTCTCTGCCACAGAGGGTAGTTGAGGCCAGTTCATTGGCTATATTTAAGAGGGAGTTAGATGTGGCCCTTGTGGCTAAAGGGATCAGGGGGTATGGAGAGAAGGCAGGTACGGGATACTGAGTTGGATGATCAGCCATGATCATATTGAATGGCGGTGCAGGCTCGAAGGGCCGAATGGCCTACTCCTGCACCTAATTTCTATGTTTCTATGTTTAATAGCAAGAAATTGCTATTGGTCCCAGGTTCTAGACTCCCCCAACATCAGGAACATAACACTATTATGTTAACTATGGAACATTAATTTTCAGAAGAGACTGCTGGAATAAATAAATGAATGAACAAACTTTAATGCAATATGTATTTTTTTTTATTAGGTGGGACAGGATTGCACATAATATTAAATGACCTCAGTTTCAATCATTGCACATGATCTGCATTGGATAATCATGTTTGCCACTCAAACAGGACAGCACAAAATACTCAAAATAATGGAAATGACAAATTAAGTCGTCTGCTTCTCTTTCCCACATTTCCATTGACGGACTTTTGATTTAAGAATTAAATTTCAAAACTTGCACTCCCGAAGGATTCGAACATTTCAAACGCAGTTTTACTCTAGAAATAACAATCGAACACCATGAAGAATGGTTAAGAAGGAACTGCAGATGCTGGAAAAATCGAAGGTAGACAAAAATGCTGGAGAAACTCAGCAGGTGAGGCAGCATCTATGGAGCGAAGGTCACCTATTCCTTCGTTCTATAGATGCTTTCCGGGTCTCGGCACGAAACGTCACCTATTCCTTCGCTCCACAGATGCTGCCTCACCCTCTGAGCTCCTCCAGCATTTTTGTCTACCTTCGATCTTCCTCAAAGGCTCTGATTTGGTGCTTTATTTGTTCCCGGTTTTCTTAAGCTGCAGAACTTTTTGCATATAGATTTGTTTCGCGCAGAGCTAGACATGAAAAGCCACAACTTGTGGTGAATTTAGTTCAGTTTACAGAGATACAGCGCGGAAACAGGCCCTTCGGCCCACTGAGCCCGCGCCGACCAGCCATCCCCGCACATTAACACGATCTTACACACACTTGGGACAATTTACAATTATAATCTACAAACCTGCACGTCTTTGGAGTGTGGGAGGAAACTGGAGAAAACCCACGCAAGTCGCGGGGAGAACGTGCAAACTCCATACAGACAGCACCCGTGGTCAGGATCGAACCCGGGTCTCTGGTGCGGAGAGGCAGCAACTCCACCGCTGCGCCACCGTGCCACCCTACATGTGTAAACACAGGGCCATCCATCTACAATAAGTGGTTTAATAGCTGTGCATCCGCCTTATCAGTCTCTGGCTTTAAAATGAACCAGCAGCCTTACTATACACATTCTAGGCCAAAGCAACAAACGCATTCTCTGAATGCATACAAAATATCATGTGCATACACACCAATGATTGATCTGCAATATCTAACAAGTTTGATTGTGTTTAACGTTTAGCAGAACACATATGGTTAAGAAATAGACCTGAGCCCTTTGCAATCGGTGTGTGGTCCAAGGATTTGATTTGATTTTGAAGATACACTGTAGAAACAAGCCCTCCAGCCCATCGCGTCCATGCTGACCATCGATTTAAGCACGTGTCCATAGTCAAATGCCAGTGGGCGCGCTACTCAAGGAAGTTTAAGAGATATAGCTTGGAGTCAGGCCCTTCAGCCCATTGAGTCCTCGCCGACCATCGATCACCTGTTCACACTAGTTCTGTGTTATCAAGCTTTCGCATCCAATCCGCTACACGTCAGGGGGCAATTTACAGAGGGACGATGAATCCCGACAAACCCTTTGGGATTGTGGGAGGAAACCCACGTGATGACAGGGAGAACGTGCAAACTCCACACAGACAGACAGCAGCCGAGGTCAGGATCGAACCCCGGTCGCCGTGAGGCACCAGATCTACCCGCTGCGCCACCGCGCCGCACCCCCAAGTACCAGTTATTAAACATTCTGTTGGCGGAGACATTTGGAGCCTTAAATCTTTGCAAGAAGTGCGGTGACCACAATCCCCGCCATTACTGAATTATTATTTTAAAAAATAAACATTTTTTGCACCAAATATCATGGAAACAAAGTGATTAACATGAGTGCCTTCATTTGAAGAATAAGTTTAATCTCCGAACCTTTGATACATAAAATATATTACAATTTAATTCTAATATTAAATTATGAATTAATTGCACAGTTAAAGTTTTTTAATTTTAGTTATATTTGCTTTTTATTTATTCCGACTCAAAAATGGAATTTTAGCTCAGTTTTAGTCGAGAGATACAGCGCGGAAACACCGAGTCCGCGCCGACCAGCGATCCCCGCACACTTCCCCAACACACGCCAGGGACAATTTACATTCATACCGAAGCCGGGTGACCTACAAACCTGCGCGTCTCGGTGGAAAACCCGCGCAAGTCCCGGTGAGAACGTAGAAACTCCGTACAGACAGCACCCGTGGCCGGGATCGAACCTGGGTCTCTGGAGCTGTGAGGCGGCAACTCTACCTCTGAACCACTGTAACACCCTGAATGTTCCAACCATTTACAAAGTCACCATGCTCCAAACAGCTGGGGAGAGTGTGCTTTTTGACAATGGATCCAGATAACTGCAAACATTTATTTTACTTCAATCTGCCTGAGATTATTAAAATCTCTACATTCTAGGGGACTTTTGTTTAACCCTGTGGTTCCATTTATAATAAGACTTTGAAATAAAAAGTTTGGCATGCGAGTTCTTTGCTTTATTATTTAGCTGACTGAAAAAACATAATTTTAGCTTAGTCTTAGTTTAGAGGCACAGCGCGGAAACTGGCCCTTCGGCCCGACAAGTCCGCGCCGGCCAGCGATCACTCGTTCACACTGGCTGTGCATTATCCCACTTTCCCATCCACTCTCTGCACAATGGGGGGGGGGGGGGGGGTGGTAAGTAACCCACAAACCCGCGTGCGTTTGGGACATGGGTGGAAACCGGAGCCCCCGGAGGAAACCCACGGGGCCAGAGGGAGAACGTGCAAACTCCACACAGGCAGCACCCAAGGTCGGGAACGAATCTGGGACTCTGGTTCTGTGTGGCAGCGGCTCTACCCACTGATCCATCGTGCCGGCCGTTATATAACAAGACTTTTTTCCCCACCGGAATGTTCAATCGATTGCTTTGAATTCCCTGGGATGGACACGTTGGCAGGGGATTTCTCAAAGGGGCGGCACGGTGGCGCAGCGGGTAGAGTCGCTTCCTCATGGCGCCAGAGACCCGGGTTCGATCCCGGCTACGGATGCTGCCTGTGCTGAGTTTGCACGTTCTCCCCATGGCCCGCGCGGGTTTCCTCCGGGTGCTCCGGATTCCTCCCGCACTCCAAAGACGTACAGGTTTGGAGGTCAATTGGCTTGGTGTGAGCGTAGAATGTCCCTAGTGTGCGTGGGATAGTGTTAGTGTGCGGAGATCGCTGGTCGGCGCGGTCTCGGCGGGACGAAGCGCCGGTTTCTGCGCTGTTTCTCTGAATAAAAAATATGAACCGCACTTTTTTGCAGGTCCTTACTCTGAGGTCCGCTCAATTGCAGCAACTCATCTCAACCTCTACAACAGGTTCGGTGCTGTCTTATTGACTACTTGTCCAATTGGTCTTGAAACGTGTCTAATACAGCGGCACATTCTTCCGTAGACAGCCACAAAAGTGTGCCCTTAAAAATTATTTAACGTCCAAGTTGAATTATCATGGTAGATAACATTTTCTTTTGCAAAATCATAAAGTAAAAACCTAAATATACAACTCATATTATCCCAGTGTCAGCAAAGTGTTTAGACATTAATTAATCTCACGTTTTACTGCGGAGATATTTCGCATATACATACATAGGTTGCGATTATCCGCTCAAATTTACAACACACAGAGTTGTCATTAACCAGCTGTTCAAACTCAATTTAATTGAGTTTCATTCAATTTGGGTGACCTTAAGATGGAATTTTTTTTTTTGGCTGCTACTAGCCATAGTTTTTTTTTTTTTTGAAGTGTCTTTACATGGAAATGTGGCCAAACAGCGTTCTGGCCTCGGTTCTAAACAAGTGGCGTTAAGAGTTCATGATTCTCCTTGCAACTCAAGTTGTTCGATCTCCCAGAAAGCACATCGCAACCGAATCAAGATGGGCAGAAGCGTGGCGTGGAAAAGATTGTTCGATTGGCAAGCAGAGCAGATGGGTGGACTGGGTGCTTCCAGGTCCAGAATGGGGTTAGGCCGATCAGCCGTGACTTGATGGGCCAAATGGCCTGATTCTGCTCCTATCGCTAACGAAGGTCTGGTTTGTTCTCCCTGCGTTGGTTCTTAACCTGTGCGCTTTCCACCGTATAGTTGTCTCCTAAAGTAACGGGGGTTTGAAACGTGAAGGCTCGGCAGGCCAAGGCCCCCCACTCTACCTGTAGCGACTCCTCATCTACACCTCTGCCGTCATTCATTGCAGTCCGAGACCAAGGATATCCTCCCACTTCCATGCAAAGCTACAAAGTAGTTCACGGTCGATCGATCGATGGATCTGTCATGATGTTGGCGGTGGAGATTGACCCGCCTGAAACAGGCTGCAGGTAACACACACTCCTCACAGAGGTGGCCCGCTCACAGTTACAAAACTGTACTTCATTTTGATCCAATTATTTATTTCAGTAGCAAATGAAAGGAATAAAATGGCGACCAGGTCTGGCAATTGATCAGCCGATTATCGGTCTGCCGTTGTTCGAGTGGAACCCCACCGGTCCCGCTGTGCATTGTCGGGCAAGTCAGGAATGAGTGGAAGGGATGGTGGCGGGGTGGAGTCAGTCAGCATACTGCGCGTAGAAGGCAATTTTCACCCGCTCGATGTGGTGGCATAATTTGATGGCGGGCCCCAGCTTCAACTCCATACATTCCTGGACAGTCGGCAGCGTCAGCAGTAGCAAGGCCTGGCCATCGATGTCCTGTGGGTGGATTAAACACAAGTGTGTCAATTATTCACAGCGGCATCGTGGGGGGGGGGGGGGGGGGAGAACAAAAGAGGACCTGGCGTGGGATACTTTGTAAATTTATCAGTGCCCTTTATGTGGCGGCTCTTTGCATACCCTTGGTATCCAAAACAAAGATTATCACTCCGTCACATGTGATGATATTCCTTCCTTCCTTCCTTCCTTCCTTCCTTCCTTCCTTCCTTCCTCCCTTCCTCCCTTCCTCCCTCCCTCCCTCCCTCCCTCCCTCCCTCCCTCCCTCCCTTCCTCCCTCCCTCCCTTCCTCCCTTCCTCCCTTCCTCCCTTCCTCCCTTCCTCCCTTCCTTCCTCCCTTCCTCCCTTCCTCCCTTCCTCCCTTCCTCCCTTCCTTCTTTCTTTCTGTACAATTTGATCTTTGTACACTGGACTTGCGCACCATACAGGAAAAGCTTCCCTTTACCCTGCATGTGTGTGGCATGAGTGTAACCATGTATAGTCCTTCCTTTGACTGGTTAGCACAAAAGTAAAGAAAGCTTTTCACTGTACCTCGGTACATGTAACAATAAACTAAACTCAGTTAAACTGAAGATAAAAATAAAAGCAGTCTTTCAACCGGGCTTATCCACACACTGGTTGTAGGTATGTTACAAAACTTACCTTGAGCAACGCTGCAGTTCTGCCGCTCCCCGTGTGCGTGACTTTGGCGCCTTTCAGAGGGGGGCGGGCTTAAAGTGCCGTTTTTAAGAAAGTTATGGGCTTTTAACTGTTCTAGATCACAGCTTTTGAGTTAAGTCAATTGAAAGGCAATGGGGAACAAGATGCTAATTTCCGAGTATGAAAATGGTCATAACTTTCTTAATACTGAAGATATGAAAGTGAATTAGGTGTCAAATTAAACTTCTTTTTGTGCTTTATCTGATGGGATAAATTGCAGACTTGATTTTTAAAATCTCAAAATTTTGTAACATTGCTACTGGTTGACATTCTTGAAATCTTATAGTTATAAAATTGTACAAATACATGTTTCAATAAAGGGTTACATTAGCATAAGGTAGACACAAAATGCTGGAGTAACTCAGCGGGACAGGCAGCATCTCTGGAGAGAAGGAATGGGTGACGATTCAGGTACAGACCCTTCTCTACTGTCCATCTTTGGTTTAATCCAGCAGCTGAAGAAGGGTCTCGACCCGAAACGTCACCCATTCCCTCTCTCTGGAGATGCCGCCTGTCCCGCTGAGTTACTCCAGCATTATGTGTCTATCTGCAGTCCCTTCCTACACTATATTCGCATAGCTTTGTGCATTGACGACTTATTTCAGGTAATTTCTGCATTTGTGAAGTAATTTCACTCTGGTTCTGTGGATATTACATAGCGATTCATACTTGCAGAGCCACCATGCAGTCTGGCCGATTCCTCTCAGATACAAAGTTATTCAGACTCACACCAAAATTATTCAAACGAAATGAGCCACAATTAACGATTCTATAACAGTAGAAACATTTTAACTCTTTGGTCTTTGGTCTCCAAATTTGAGGAAGGACATTCTTGCTATAGAGGGAGTGCAGCGTAGGTTTACAAGGTTAATTCCCAGGATGGCAGGACTGTCATATGCTGAGAGAATGGAGCGGCTGGGCTTGTACACTCTGGAGTTTAGAAGGATGAGAGGGGATCTTATTGAAACATATAATATTATTAAGGGTTTGGACATGCTAGAGGCAGGAAACATGTTCCCGATGTTGGGGGAGTCCAGAACCAGGGGCCACAGTTTAAGAATAAGGGGTAAGCCATTTAGAACGGAGACTAGGAAACACTTTTTCATACAGAGAGTTGTGAGTCTGTGGAATTCTCTGCCTCAGAGGGCGGTGGAGGCCGGTTCTCTGGATACTTTCAAGAGAGAGCGAGATAGGGCTCTTAAAGATAGCGGAGTCAGGGGATATGGGGAGAAGGCAGGAACGGGGTACTGATTGGGGATGATCAGCCATGATCACATTGAATGGCAGTGCTGGCTCGAAGGGCCGAATGGCCTACTCCTGCACCTATTGTCTATTGACAATCATAAAGTAATATGGTTCACAGTTAGCAAGCAGTGAAGTTCTCCCCTTACTGATTATTAGAAATATGGGCGGCAAGTACAGTTGCTGCCTCACAGCGAATGCTGCGCCGGAGACCCGGGTTCGTTCCCGACTACGGGCGCTGTCTGTACGGAGTTTGCACGTTCTCCCCTTGACCTGCGTGGGTTTTCTCCGAGATCTTCGGTTTCCTCCCACACTCCAAAGATATACAGGTATGCAGGTGAATCGGTTTGGTATAAATGTAAATTGTCCCTAGTGTGTGTAGGATAGTGTTAGTGTATGGGGATCGCTGGTCGGTGCAGACTCGGTGGGCCGAAGGGCCTGTTTCTGTGCAGTGCCTCTCAAGGAAACAAAATGTTTCCGCGCTGTATCGCTAAACTAAACTAAATACTAATTTAATTCCCATATCATGTATCTGTGTACTGTGGATGGCTCGATTGTAATCATGTTTATATAGTCTTTCCGCTGACTGGTTAGCACGCAACAAAAACATTTTCACTGTACCTCGGTCCTCGTGACAATAAACTAAACTGAACATTCAATTAAAACAACGGCTAACTTAGAAAACATCTGCGGCTCTCTTATGTATCAATTTTCCCTATAGAACATGGTTTACTGGAGAATTATTCGACTCGTGCCTCAGGGTTATTGAGCTTCGGCTAATTAGTGTTTTCATATTTGATAAGCTGCTCATTTTCCCAGTTCTCAGCGGTTGGCGGTAAAAATGTATTCACGCACCCTCCGCATTTAACTGACCCTACACACATAAAGTAGAAAGCCACCTGCAACAAGGTCCTTCTGCAGTTGTACAGAGCCCTGGTGAGACCACAACTGGAGTATTGTGTGCAGTTTTGGCCCCCTAATTTGAGGAAGGACATTCTTGCTATTGAGGGAGTGCAGCGTAGGTTCACAAGGTTAATTCCCGGGATGGCGGGACTGTCATATGCTGAGAGAATGGAGCAGCTGGGCTTGTACACTGGAGTTTAGAAGGATGAGATGGAATCTTATTGAAACATACAATATTATTAAGGGTTTGCACACTTAGAGGCAGGAAACATGTTCCCGATGTTGGGGGAGTCCAGAACCAGGGGCCACAGTTTAAGAATAAGGGGTAAATCATTTAGAACAGAGACGAGGAAACGCTTTTTCACTCAGAGAGTTGTGAGTCGGTGGAATTCTCTGCCTCGGAGAGCGGTGGAGGCCGGTTCTCTTGATGCTTTCAAGAGAGAGTTAGAGCTATTAAAGATAGCGGAGTCAGGGGATATGGGGAGAAGGCAGGAACGGGGTACTGATTGTGGATGATCAGCCATGATCACATTCAGTACCCACAATTCAAATTCACAATCAGTACCCCGTTCCTGCCTTCTCCCCATATCCCTTGATTCTGCTAGCCCTAAGAGCTCTATCTAACTCTCTTTTGAATGCATCCAGTGAATCGGCCTCCACCGCCCTCTGAGGCAGAGAATTCACAGACTCACAACTGTGTGAAATTTTTTTAATCCTCATCTCCGTTCTAAATGGCTTACCGCTTATTCCTAAACTGTGGCCCCTGGTTCTGGACTCCCCCAACATCGAGAACATGCTTTCTGCATCTACCCTATCCAATTACTTAATAATTTTATATGTTTCAATAAGATCCCCTCTCGTCTTTCGAAACTCCAGAGTTTACAAGCCCAGCTGCTCCATTCTTTCATCATATGACAGCCCCGCCATCCCGGGAATTAACCTGGTGAACCTACGCTGCACTCCCTCAATAGTAAAAATGTCCTTCCTCAAATTAGGGGACCAAAACTGCACACAATTCTCCAGGTGTGGTCTCACCAGGGCCCTGTACAACTGCAGAAGGACCTCTTTGCTCCTATACTCAACTCCTCTCGTTATTTGGCCAATATGCCATTTGCTTTCTTCACTGTCTGTTGTACCTGCATGCTTACTTTCAGTGACTGATATCCCTCCAAACTTGTCCTATCCATGTACCCGTCTAACTGTTTCTTAAACGTTGGGATAGTCCCTGCCCCAACTATCTCCTCCGGCGGCTCGTTCCATACACCCACCACCCTTTGTGTGAAAAAGTTACCCCTCATAGATTCCTATTAAATCTTTTCCCCTTCACCTTGAACCTGTGTCCTCTGGTCCTCGATTCCCCTACTCTGGGCAAGAGACTCTACCTGATCTATTCCTCTCATGATCTTATACACCTCTATAAGATCACCCCCTCATCCTACTGCGCTCCAAGGAGTAGAGACCCAGCATCTGCCCGATGTGGTCTCCACCGCCATTTGGGGTTTGAGTGGCACGTCGGTGGGACATCTTCTGGGTAACATGATCCTTTTACATCAGCTTAGAAACCGAACAGGAATTAACAAAAAAAGCTACGATTCAAAGCACCACCAAATACTTTAGACTTATCTCCAAATTTACAGAGCAAATGATGCAACAATAAGCTACACACATTCATTACACAGAGTAACATCTTCACTCTAGCAATGAAAAGAACATATTTTTCCCTCCTTGATAATTAAGATATTAAAACCAGTGGTTAATTCTGTCTTCTCACCACTGATTCATACACATGTTTACATAAAGGAATTCATCTCACCACGAAAATAGTTTTTTAAATACATTTTCTCACCAATTCCACATCCTTTATCAATCAATTTTCACATCTTGGATAGAATCTGTCACAATGACTTTGTGTAATGAGTTATATTATTAGAAACCAACATTTCAGGGGAGGCCTCTTCTAAAGGGCAGCCTTCAGTTTGCATGAACACGCAGTTTGTCACACGCATGGAAATATAATCCTATCCCTGCTCTTTCTTTGTGGTTCTGAAGAAAATCGCAATTTGTTTCCGATCTTTGTCATCTACAGATACGGCAGGGCCATGGTTAAGGTCGAGACTTTAACAGTGTTATTCCTCAATTAATTTCTGCTTTTTGACTTTTCCCACAAGGGTCCACTTTCCTTCCATCTGCAGTTTTCTCAACTAAATTGTGGAACCGAGCGTGTGTGTAGTTATGCTTCATCAGGCATGTGCGTATTTAATTCACACATGCGTGAGCACACACACGGCCAGACAGACAGACACACACTCACATGCAGACACAGACACACTCAAACGCAGACACACAAGCACACCGACGCATGAAGACACACACACACACACAGACTCAATAACACACGCAGACACACACACTCGGACACACACATACACACAGACAGACTCAATAAGACACATAAATACACACACACAGGCTCACAAACACACAGACAGACTCATACACACACACTCACACACTGACACACACACACACACCTAGACACACACCAGGCACGTGCCGTGAGTAATTACTCAGGGTAGGCACTCAGTCCGCTTTAAAAAAAATTTAAACTGCGCATGCGCAGATTGTTCCCTCCGTTAAATAAATAAAGACAGTGACATTTCAATTTGCCCAAGGCTTCCTAGTCCTAGACCAATTGGGGGAACAGTTCCTTTCACAGCGTGTGGAGAGTCTGTGCCAGGGGTAAAGTTGTGGGGAGGGCACGAGTGTTGGGAAGGAGGGTGTCGGGGATACTGCCAGTAACTCACTCACTCACTGCTACGGCAGCTCTCCGGGCGTGAAGCCACGCACTGTAGCTGGGGATAGAAGCAGCTCGGGTAGCTGCGAGCGGCCACCGGGGCCCGACAGCAGAACTGGCCGTCACTTCAGCGCCTTCTGCCGGCCCGCTCACCTTTGGCATTGATCTCCATCGGAACACCTGTCACCTGCCGTTCGCCGACTTCGCTCATTTCAGCGGCGTCCTGCAAATCCTTAAATTCCCACAGCCGCGTAACCTCAATCGCGCTGTCAGAATTTAAGGACATGAGTTAAGGCAGGAGAGAGGTTTTTAGACGGAGAGCTGCCAGAGGTGAGCGGGGACCGGCAGAAGGAGCTAAGGTGGCGGCTGGTTCCACTGTCCGGCCGGCGGCCGTTCAGCCACCCGAGCTACTTCTCTCTCTCCCCCCCCCCCCCCACTCCCCCCCCCGGTGGCATTCCACGCCTCCGTGCAAGGAGCGTCGCAAGTGGATGCCCCCGACCCCTCATTCATAACATTCGTGCCCTCCCCGCAACTTTACCCCGGGCCAGACTCCCCAAATGCTTGGAAAGGAGCTCTCTCCCCCCAACCCCACTCCCCGGGAAATACGGTATTTAAAAACATAAACACAAAATGTACTTACCACATCATTGGTACACGACAAACCATATTTGAAAACCCCGCCAAGAAACGTACACTGTGCATGCGCAGTAGACTGATGCGCATGCGCAGTGCTACAAAGGCAGAATTTCTGCTGCCTTCAGCCCCGCTTGAAACTGATGGCTTGAAGCAACGCTGACGGCACGTGGGCTGCACAGAGCTTCCCGTGTTACAAGCGCTGCGGATGAAAGGCACGGAGAATTATGCCTACCTAGGAGATCGATCTCTTACACAGGCATCATTCTCCCATGCCTTTACTATTTATATTTAATAATTGCCATTTCATAATTGTTGTCAGGGTTGGCAGTGCCTCCCTTGCCTACCCTGACGGCACGTGCCTGACACACACACACTGTCTACATAAAAATTACTATTTGGTATTCCCAGTTGCATTCGAATGATTACAGATATATTGAGCTTTCACCTGCCATGTTATTTGTGCTTTATTAGGATTATTAGGGAACATTTAACGTAAACATAGAAACATAGAAAATAGGTGCAGGAGTAGGCCATTCGGCCCTTCGAGCCTGCACCGCCATTCAATGTGATCATGGCTGATCATCCAACTCAGTATCCCGTACCTGCCTTCTCTCCACACCCCCTGATCCCTTTAGCCACAAGGGCCACATCTAACTCCCTCTTAAATATAGCCAATGAACTGGCCTCAACTACCTTCTGTGGCAGAGAATTCCAGAGACTCACCACTCTCTGTGTAAAGAATGTTTTCCTCATTTCGGTCCTAAAGGAATTCCCCCTTATCCTTAGACTGTGACCCCTTGTTCTGGACTCCCCCAACATCGGGAACAATCTTCCAGCATCTAGCTTGTCCAACCCCTTAAGAATTTTGTAAGTTTCTATAAGATCCCCCCTCAATGTTCTAAATTCCAGCGAGTACAAGCCGAGTCTATCCAATCTTTCCTCATATGAAAGTCCTGACATCCCAGGAATCAGTCTGGTGAATCTTCTCTGTACCCCCTCTATGGCAAGGATGTCTTTCCTCAGATTTGGAGACCAAAACTGTACACAATACTCCAGGTGTGGCCTCACCAAAACCCTGTACAACTGCAGTAGAACCTACCTGCTCCTATACTCAAATCCTTTCGCTATGAATTTAGGCAATTCTGCTGGCAGGAATTTGCAGCAAGATGACTTTTCTCTCCAGAAGCCGTCAAAACGGACCATTTGCTCTACAGTCGCTGTGGAATGATTAATAGGTTTCATTATGGAGACTCGCCCATCAATATTTTTGCGGAGATTTCGAGTGAATTCTTTCAGTGGAGACTTTAATCAAAAACAGGGCAAGGTTTGGAAAGACTGGTTGATTAAACATTAAACAGGAGGCACCGTGGCGCAGCGCCAGAGACCCGGGTTCGATACCGACTACGGATGCTGTCTGTACGGAGTTTACACGTTCTCCCCGTGACCCATGTGGGGTTTCTCCTGGCGCTCCGGTTTGTACAGGTTTGCAGGTTAATTGGCTTGGAGTAAATGTACAATTGTCCCTAGTGTGTGTAGGATAGTGTTAGTGTGCGGGGATCGCTGGTCGGCACGGACTCGGTGGGCCGAAGGGCCTGTTTCCGCTCTGTATCTCGAAACTAAAATAAGGGCGGACTGTCCATCGTGTACCAGCGATTACATCAGATTCCCCCTGCTAACCAGGTTACCATGGAAACTGGGGGTCAAACTGCAGCAACAGGTCAGAGAAACACAGCCACATTTCTCACACCTCGCAGAGGGCCGGCAAATACCAAAACAAAACCTTGCTTTTTGATTCAAAACTTCTAAAAAAAAACACCTATCTCCCCACTAACACAAACAACCTGATTTGCTTTCCCTGCTATCAAGCGAACCCGGAAGGCAATAGCGGTTGAGATGTGCGGCACGGTGGCGCAACGGTAGAGTTGCTGCCTCACAGCACCAGAGACCCGGGTTCGATCCCGACTACGGGCTGTCTGTGCGGAGTTTGCACGTTCTCCCCGTGACCTGCGTGGGTTTTCTCCGCTTTCCTCCCCACACTCCAAAGACGTGCAGGTTTGTAGGTTAATTGACTTCGGTAAAATTGTAAATTGTCCCTAGTGTGTGTAGGATAGTGTTAGTGTGCGGGGATCGCTGGTCGGTGCGGACCCGGTGGGCCGAAGGGCCTGTTTCCGCACTGTATCTCTGAACTAAACTAAAGCAAACTAAACAATAAGTTACGGGCCTGTCCCACTTACGCGACTTTTTCGGCAACTGCCGGCACCCGTCATAGGACGTTGCGGGTCGCCGAAAATGTTCAACGTGTTGAAAATCCAGCGGCGACCAGAACAAGGTACGACTCTTTGGGCGACTACTCACGACCATACAGGCTTCACCCCGCGACAAGTCGCCCGTAAGGTCGTGAGTCGTCTTCTAAAGAGTCGTAGCGTCTTTCTGGTCGCCGCTGGATTTTCAACACGTTGAAAATGTTCGGCGACCTGCAACGACCTATGACGGGTGTTGGCAGTTGCCGAAAAAGTCGCGTAAGTGGGACAGGCCCTTTAGTAAGACAGAATTAGATACGCTCAAGATTTAAAAGGCATCTTTTTGCGACATTACCTGCTCCTGGAATATCTTTGCCAGAGGGGCGCAGTCCGTCGATTTAATAAACCTGACAACTTCGCACACCGACCATTCCAACGGGTTACTCTGCAGAACCAGCTTTTCTTCCTCATGTTGCCTAATTTCCTACATGGGCATAAAACAGCACGTCGAGGAGTTATCGCACCATGTTAGAACTAACATATTTTAGACAATAGACAATAGGTGCAAGAGTAGGCCATTCGGCCCTCCGAGCCAGCACCGCCACTCAATGTGATCATGGCTGATCATCCACAATCAGTACCCTGTTCCTGCCTTCTCCCCGTATCCCCTGACTCCGCTATAGGTTCAAGATGAAGGGGAAAAAGATTTAATGGGAATTCGAAGGATAACTTTATAAAGGGTGCTGGGTGTATGGAACAAGCTGCCAGAGGAGGTAGTTGAGGCAGGGACTATCACAACATTTTAGATACAGTTAGACAGATCCATGGATAGGACAGGTTTGGAGGGATATGGGCCAAGTGCTGGCAGGCGGGACTAGTGTAGATGGGCCATGTTGGCCGGTGTGGGCAAGTTGGGCCGAAGGGCCTGTTTCCACACTGTATCACTCTATGACAGACATTCACTATCTGGGTCACATTCGATGAGCAAATTAACAAGCTAATTGATGCCTGAGGAACAACACACCATCCTGAGTTAATGCCTTATGAGAGGAAGGGAATAATTTAAAATAATAAGGTGGTAATGCCCACCACATTCTCATGTCAGCCCGTATTTGTACGCAATCTATGGTAATATTAACCAATTATTGCACAATATATTAACACAGAGAACCCAATTACCAGTTTTGATTAGCAGCAATTTAATTTCCCTTTCTCTCGTTTGTGAAAAAGTCTAAATGAAAGAATTGTCTTAATTTTATCATGTGGAAATGGAATTCTAATCAAAGACAATACAAAATTACAAGACTCTATTCCTTGGAGCGCAGGAGGCTGAGGGATGATCTTACAGAGGCGTATAAAAACGTGAGGAGAATGCGTATAGTCTTTTACTCAGGGTAGGGGAAATAAAACCAAGGGGACATAGGTTTAGGTGAGGGGGGCACGATTTGATACAAAACTGAGGGGGCAATTTTTAAAACTGGTGAAAAGACAAAAGGTGTTTCATGTATTTTGTGTTTTTTTCTGACTGTTGGCAGATCAATTTCACCGTGGGCAGTCACGGTGGCGCAGCGGTAGAGTTGTGCGTGTGGGATAGCGCTAGTGTGCGGGGATCGCTGGTCGGCGCGGACCCGGTGGGCCGAAGGGACTGTTTCCCCACTGTATCTCTAAACTTCACTCCTGTGATGAATTAAGTTCTAGCGTATCGTATGAGGTTAGAAGGTGTTCAACATGTTCAAGAAAGAGGAAGGAATATTGGTGGAAGGGAATGGTGCGGTGGGGGAGGGGGGGGGGGGGCAAGGAGAACGGGAGGAATTACACAGATAAGTGGGACAGCAGGAAGAGAGGAGGGAAAAAATGGAGGGGGTGGGGGGGGGGGGGGTGAGGGGAATTGTTTACCTAAAATAAGAGGAATCGATGTTCGTACCGCTGGGTTGCAAGCTACCCTAGCCAAATATGAGCTGCAGTTCTTCCGTAGTAATAGAGTGATACAGCGTGGAAACAGGCCCTTCAGCCCACATTGCCCACACTGACCAACATGGCCCATCTACACTAGCCCCACCTGTCTGTGTTTGGTCCATATCCCTCCAAACCTGTCCTAACCATGTATTGATTCTCCAATGGTGGGATAGTCCCAGCCTCAACTACCTCCTCCGGCAGCTCGTTCCATACACCCACCACCCTTTGTGTGAAAAAGTTACCCCTCAGGTCCTTGTTAAATCTTTCCCCCTTCACCTTGAATCTATGTCCCCTCGCTCTCGATTCCCCTACTCTGGGCAAGAGACTGTGTTAGTCTACCCGATCTATTCCTCTCATGATTTTGTACACCTCTACAAGATCCTCCTGCGCTCCAAGGAATAAAGTCCCAGCCCACTCAACCTCACTCTGGCAATGGTGGCGGCCCAGGACAGTGAGGTCCATATGGAACAGGACACAGGGTGCTGGAGTAACTCAGCGGGCCAGGCAGCACCTGTGAAGTGAAGGAATGGGTGACGTTTCGGCTCGAGGCCCTTCGGGTCTCGGCCCGAAACGTCACCCATTCCTTCTCTCCAAAAAGAAGTGATTTTTCAAATGGTGCCAATTACTAAGGGTGCGAATTATCTGATATTATGGTATTCTGGAGAGAAGGAATGGGTGACCTTTCACAGAGTGCTGGAGTAACTCAGTGGGTCAGGCAGCATCTGTGGAGAACATGGATAGGTGACGTTTCACAGAGTGCTGGAGTAACTCAGCGGGTCAGGCAGCATCTGTGGAGAACATGGATAGGTGACGTTTCACAGAGTGCTGGAGTAACTCAGTGGGTCGGGCAGCATCTGTGGAGAACATGGATAGGTGACGTTTCACAGGGTGCTGGAGTAACTCAGCGGGTCAGGCAGCATCTGTGGAGAACATGGATAGGTGACGTTTCACAGAGTGCTGGAGTAACTCAGCGGGTCAGGCAGCATCTGTGGAGAACATGGATAGGTGACGTTTCACAGAGTGCTGGAGTAACTCAGCGGGTCAGGCAGCATCTGTGGAGAACATGGATAGGTGATCAGTCTGAAGAAGGATCTTGACCCGAAATGTCTCCTATCCATGTTCTCCACAGATGCTGCCTGTTTGATGTTATTTTCCCACTCATGTTTTGTGAGCATGTTGCAGGGTCATTAAATTCACTGCCCACCGGGTTCCTGCCGACGAGCGATCCCCGCACACTAATACTATCCTACACACACAGACACACACTAGGGACAATTTACAATTTATGCCGAGCCAATTAAACTTGAGGTGGACACAAAATGCTGGAGTAACTCAGCGGGACAGGCAGCATCTCTGGAGGGATGAAACCTGCACGTCTTTGGATATCGTCCACGGGAAACCCACCGGCCGCCCCGGCAGCGGAAACGGTCGCTGGCCGCGGTTGGCTGCGCACCGCACCTCGTGCCATTTACCTTTGGCGCCGAGCATTTGAGGGAATCGTACTTGTCGTCCTCAGACAGCGAGAAGGTCCGGGCCCTCCTCTTCCTCCGCGCGCTGTCCGCGATGTACGGCCGCGGTTGTTCTGACGACGAGCGCAACCGTGCTTGTGGCTTGGGTTTGATGTCAGGCATTTCAGACGACGTGTCTGTTTGATCATCGCGCTGTTCTGAGCTGGATTCATCACTCACGCTCTCATCATCGACCACCTCAAGACTATCCTCCTTGTCATCCCCATTTTCCTACGGTACCGGGTAAATATAAAACATTACATGAGTAAACAAGCTGGGAGGTCACGTTGCAGTTATAGACAATAGACAATGGGAGTACGCCATTCGAGCCAGCACTGCCATCCAATGTGATCATGGCTGATCATCCACAATCAGTATCCCGTTCCTGCCTTCTCCCCATATCCCTTGGCTCCGCTATCTTTAAAAGCCCAATGTAGCTCTCTCTTGAAAGTATCCAGAGAACCGGCCTCCACCGCCCTTTGAGGCAGAGAATTCCACAGACTCACACGCTAGAGGCAGGAAACATGTTCCCGATGTTGGGGGAGTCCAGACCAGGGGCCACAATTTAAGAATAAGGGGAAGCCATTTAGAACGGAGACGAGGCAACACTTTTTCACACAGAGAGTTGTGAGTCTGTGGGATTCTCTGCCTCAGAGGGCGGTGGAGGCCGGTTCTCTGGATACTTTCAAGAGAGAGCTAGATAGGGCTCTTGAAGACAGCGGAGCCAGGGGATATGGGGAGAAGGCAGGAACGGGGTACTGATTGGGGATGATCAGCCATGATCACATTGAATGGCGGTGCTGGCTCGAAGGGCCGAATGGCCTACTCCTGTACCTATTGTCTATTGTCTATTGACTTGCCAACACCCTCACAAGAAGGCCCAGGGACATGAGCTCAATAATAACTCCAAGGTCAGATGCACTAATTGGCCTTATCTGCACACGGGTCATGGTTGGTGAGGATGTAGGTATAAGGGGCTTCTGAGATAAATGTTGGACAAGGTGTCTGGCTCTGCTAAGTATTTAAGAGGGAACTGCAGATGCTGGAAAATCGAAGGTAGACAAAAATGCTGGAGAAACTCAGCGGGTGAGGCAGCATCTATGGAGCGAAGGAATGGGTGACGTTTCGGGTCGAGACCTGGAAAAGCATCTATGGAACGAAGGAATAGGTCTCGACCCGAAACGTCGCCTATTCCTTCGTTCCATAGATGCTGCCTCACCGGCTGAGTTCCTCCAGCATTTTGGTCTCAGCTAAGTGTCGTTTGTTCTCTGGTTTCTGTCGTGGGAGTCAGTAGATCCCACGGATTAAACATCTGGGATACCTGTGCGGCAAAGTCTACTGAAGTCGACGAGCGCTTCTTCTTTTGCACGAAGCAGGACCTCCGCTTCTTCCTCCGTCGAGCCGGCTTCTTATTGTTGCTCTCCATGCTGCTGTGCCCCACGGGAGGTCGGACGATTTTCTTCTTCTTTCCGTAGTAATAAGCTGGAGCGATAAAAGTGAGAGAAAAAAAAAAGGTTTCGTTACCCTCTCACCCTGGCGAAAAAACTCTTTGAATCACTTCCCTCTGGAAGGCAACTCCGGACTGCTGGCTGGAAACCTCCCCCCCATTGACGAACTGTACACTGGAAGGGCCAGGAAGCGAGCGGGTAAGATCATCTCTGACCCCTCTCACCCTGGCCACAAACTCTTTGGATCACTTCCCTCTGGGAAGGCGACTCCGGACTGTCAAAGCTGCCGCAGCCAGACATGAAAACGGCTTTTTTTTCCACGATTAGTAGCTCTACTCAATAACCAAAAATCTGTAGCCTCCTTTTGTTCTGATATTATATTTAGTTCACACGTTTAACCATATAACCATATAACAATTACAGCACGGAAACAGGCCTTCTCGGCCCTTCCAGTCCGTGCCGACCATTTATTTTCCCCAAGTCCCATCTACCTGCACTCAGACCATACCCCTCCATTCCCTTCCCGTCCATATGCCTATCCACTTTACTTTTAAATGTTAAAATCGATCCTGCCTCCACCACTTCTGCTGGAAGATCATTCCACACAGCCACCATTCTCTGAGTAAAGAAGTTCCCCCTCATGTTACCCCTAAACTTCTGTCCCTTAATTGTCATGTCATGCCCTCTTGTTTGAATCTTCCCTACCCTCAATGGGAAAAGCTTATCCACGTCAACTCTGTCTATCCCTTTCATCATTTTAAAGACCTCAATCAAGTCCCCCCTTAACCTTCTGCGCTCCAAAGAATAAAGACCTAACTTGTTCAACCTTTCTCTGTAACTTAGTTGCTGGAACCCAGGCAACATTCTAGTAAATCTCCTCTGTATTCTCTCTATTTTGTTGGCATCCTTCCTATAATTAGGCGACCAAAATTGTACACCATGCTCCAGAATTGGTCTCACCAATGCCTTGAACAATTTTAACATTACTTCCCTACTCCTATATTCAATGCTCTGATTTATAAAGGCCAGCACACCAAAAGCTTTCTTTACCACCCTATCACAGTTATTCCTAGATTCCTCTGTTCCACAGCATTCCTCAATTCCCTACCATCTACCATGTACGTCCTATTTTGAATTGTCCTGCCAAGATGTAGCACCTCACACTTATCAGCATTAAACTCCATCTGCCATCTTTCAGCCCACTCTTCCAAATGGCCCAAATCTCTCTGTAGACTTTGAAAATCTACTTCATTATCCACAGCACCACCTATCTTAGTATTGATGTTTAATCAATAATGTTTTATGTGTCATTCCTGTCATGTTGTCACTTGTGGGCAGAGCAGCAAGGCAAATTCCTTGTATGGGAATACTTGGCCAATAAACCTATTCATTCATGTTATTGTACATGATTCAGATTCAGATTCAGATTCAATTTTAATTGTCATTGTCAGTGTACAGTACAGAGACAACGAAATGCATTTAGCATCTCCCTGGAAGAGCGACACAGCAAATTATTTGAATAAATAACAATAAGTGTCCGGGGGGGTGGGGGGGGGGGGGTGATTGGCAGTCACCGAGGTACGTTGTTGAGTAGCGTGACAGCCGCCGGAAAGAAGCTGTTCCTGGACCTGCTGGTTCGGCAACGGAGAGACCTGTAGCGCCTCCCGGATGGTAGGAGGGTAAACAGTCCATGGTTGGGGTGAGAGAGGTCCTTGGCGATGCTGAGCGCCCTCCGCAGACAACGCTTGCTTTGGACAGACTCAATGGAGGGGAGCGAGGAACCGGTGATGCGTTGGGCAATTTTCACCACCCTCTGCAATGCCTTCCGGTCGGAGACAGAGCAGTTGCCATACCAAACTGTGATGCAGTTGGTAAGGATGCTCTCGATGGTGCAGCGGTAGAAGTTCACCAGGATCTGAGGAGACAGATGGACCTTCTTCAGTCTCCTCAGGAAGAAGAGACGCTGGTGAGCCTTCTTGATCAGAGTTGAGGTATTGTGGGTCCAAGAGAGGTCGTCGGAGAGGTTGACTCCCAGGAACCTGAAGCTAGAAACACGTTCCACCTCCGTACCGTTAATGTGGATGGGGGTGTGCGTGCCGCCCCTGGACTTCCTGAAGTCTACAATGAGCTCCTTGGTCTTCTTGGAGTTAAGGGCCAGGTTGTTGTCAGCGCACCATGCTGCTAAGTGCTGGACCTCCTCCCTGTAGGCCGACTCATCGTTGTTGCTGATGAGGCCAATCACCGTTGTATCATCTGCATACTTGATGATGGTGTTAGTACCATGTACAGGTGTGCAGTCATAGGTGAAGAGGGAGTAGAGGAGGGGGCTCAGCACACAGCCCTGTGGAACGCCGGTGTTCAGGGTGAGGGTTGAAGAGGTGTGCTTGTCTAACCTAACAGACTGGGGTCTGTTGGTTAGAAAGTCCAGTATCCAGTTGCAGAGGGAAGGAGCGATGCACAGATTACCGAGTTTGGCGATCAATTTTGATGGTATAATGGTGTTGAATGCTGAGCTGTAATCGATGAACAGCATTCTTATGTAAGTGTCTCTGTTGTCGAGGTGGGAGAGGGCGGAGTGAAGTGCCGTTGAGATGGCATCCTCCGTACTCCTGTTCTTGCGGTATACATCATGATGAGTATACATCAGCGGCCATGGTGGCGCAGTGGTAGAGTTGCCGCCTTACACCGCTTGCAGCGCCGGAGACCCGGGTTCGATCCCGACTACGGGTGCCATCCGTACGGTGTTTGTCCGTTCTCCCCGTGACCTGCGTGGGTTTCCTCCGAGATCTTCGGTTTCGTCCCACACTACGAAGACGTACAGGTGCGTAGGTTAATTGGCTTGATGCGTGTGTAAATTGTCCCTAGGATAATGTTAGTGTGCGGGGATCGCTGGTCGGCGCAGACTCGGTGGGTCAAAGGGCCAGTTTTCGCGCTGTATCTCTAAACTAAACTTGTTTGGTGTCTTCAAACAAAGCACACAGTGCCAGAGGAACTCAGCAGGCCAGGCACCAACTTTGGAGGGGATGGACAGACGATGTCTTGGGTTGATAGGTCGGCTCCCTTCTTCAGACCAGGCCCGACTGTCCATTTCCTCCGCAGATGCTGCCTGACCCGCTGAGTTACTCCAGCACTCTGTGTCTGCTGCTTTCTTCAAATGATGGATAACCCTCTCCCGTCAGGCAAGAGGTACAGAAGTGTGAAAACGCACGCACGCACACCTCCAGATTCAGGGACAGTTTCTTCCCGGCTGTTATCAGGCAACTGAACCAGCCTACCACAACCAGAGAGCGGTCCTGATCTACTATCTACCTCATTGGTGACCCTCGAACTATCCTTGATCGGACTTTGCTGGCTTTACCTTGCGCTAAACGTTATTCCCTTTGCCCTGTATCTATACACTGTAAATCACCCGATTGTAATCACGTATTGTCTTTCCGCTGATTGGATAGCACGCAACAAAATATTTTCACTGTACCCCGGTAACTAAACTGAACTGAACTAACAGTGGCTTGCAAAAGTATTCATACCCCTTGAACTTTTCCACATTTTGTCACGTTACAACCACAAACGTAAATGTATTTTATTGGGATTTTATGTGATCGACCAACACAAAGTGGCGCATAATTGTGAAGTGGAAGGAAAATTATACATGGTTTCCAAATTTTTTTGCAAATAAAAAACTGAAAAGTGTGGCGTGCAAAAGTATTCAGCCTCCCTGAGTCAATACTTTGGCAAACCACCTTTCGCTGCAATTACAGCTGGGGTATGTCTCTACACATCTTTGCATATTTGGAGACTGACATCTAAGCTGTTACTCTGTTGTTAATGATGCTGTTATTTTAGAACATAATTACCTTCAATAAACTAAACATTTCAGAACAGCAGTGTACAGTCCAGTTTAGTTTATTGTCACGTGTACCGAGGTGCGGTGAAAAGCTTTTGTTGCGTGCTAACCAGCCAGCGGAAAGACAATACATGATTACAATCGAGCCGTCCACAGTGTACAGATACAGGATAAGGGGAATAACTTTTACTGCAAGATAAAAGTCCAGTAAAGTCTGACTAAAGATAGTTTGAGGGTCTCCAATTATGTAGGTAGTAGTTCAGGACCGCTCTCTAGTTGGTGATAGGATGGTTCAATTGCCTGGTAACAGCCGGGAAGAAACTGTCCCTGAATCTGGAGGTGTGCGTTCATTTTCACAGTTCTGTACCTCTTGCCCGATGGGAGAGGGGAGAAGAGGGAGTGGCCGGGGTTGAGACCGGACCTTGATGATGCTGCCGGCCTTGCCGAGGCAGCGTGAGGTGTAGATGGAGTCAATGGAAGGGAGGTAGACGCAAAAAGCTGTGTTACTCCAACTTTTTGTGTCCATCTTGAGCTTAAACCAGCATCTGCAGTTCGTTCCTCCACTCAACGTTAGGGAGGTTGGTTTGTGCAACGGTCTGGTACGACAATTTTGCAGCAATTTCTCGTTGTCTTGGATGGGGATGGACATCCCAAACCGAGCTGCGATGCTGTTACTGCTGGATCGCCACATCTGCTGCTGCCAATCGAGAATGGTCTCCTGCAAGTTTTCCCGTCAATAGACAATAGGTGCAGGGGTAGACCGTTCCCAAGGCAGCGTGAAGTTTAGATGGGAGTCAACGGTGGGGAGTGTGGTCTGTGTGACGGACTGGGCTACATCGACAATGGTTCGAGTATGTATCTGTACTTACTATATTTAGTTTTTGTGTGAATGGAGCAGTTTTCGGGGCATTTATCTGTCACCATGAGTGGCCCGAACAGGTTGGGGCAGCATTCTAACTTCATGCACGTCCTTCTGCAGAAATCAGCCACTCGATCAGCGGTCCTGACGATTTTCATCATCGCTCGATACGTCTTTCCTTTGTACCTGAAAATACAGACCATCCATTTGAAAGGAATTTGCAAAACATTCCATCTGAGAGCTGCTGGATCAGATGCCACCAGGAATGTTCGATGAGGAAAGTGAAAGTTAAACAGAGCTGATAAGTGACAGGGGCAGAATGAGGCCGTTCGGCCCATCGTGTCTACCCCACCATTCAATCATGGCTGATCTATCTCTCCGTCCTAACCCCAATCTCCTGCCTTCTACCCATAACCCCTGACACCCGTACTAATCAACAATCTATCTATCTATCTCTGCCTTAAAAATACCCCCTGCTTGGCCTCCCCAACCGTATGTGGCGATGAATTCCACAGATTCACCACCCTCTGACTAAAGAAATTCCTCCTCATCTCCTCCGCCCTGAAGGAACGTCCTTTAATTCCGAGGCTGTGTACATTTACAGTGTGCAGACGCACGATAAAGGAGATAACGTGAATAATGCTTGGTGCAAGGCAAAGCCAGCAAAGTCCCCAACCAGGTAGATCAATCACTATTGCTGATTTGATCCGTGTCTGGTTTTGCTATAGCTGTCCCGATCCATAATCCATGTCGGGTTTCCACTGTCACCGTGTGGAATGCTGGTTTTGTTTTACCTAAGACCTCGAGCCTACAGTACCTATTGCTATGGTCTCTGTATGTATTCTTATTAAAGTACTTATGAATTTTGATGAGGCAGTGTCAAGAGTACTTTACACATGGTGTCAGGCGAACTTCGGATTGACGAACAAACTGCCATCAGAACGGCCCCCTCCATCGACTCCTTTAAGTCGAGACTAAAAACTCATCTCCACTCCCAAGCCTTTCTTGATGTCCTCTGAGCGAGCGCTACATGTACGTAGTGATGTTTGTATTTAATCTATGAACCACTGTTGTTTGTTATACTATCTTTATACCAATGTGAAGCACTTTGGCCAACGAGAGTTGTTTTTTAAATGTGCTATATAAATAAAAGTGACTTGACCTGACTTGACTTTGGCTGCCATTGCGGACTAATCGCGCCTTTATATAAGCTGACAGCGATATACCTACTTGGCTTTCAACGTCTCGTCCTGACAGTTCCAGTCGGGGTCCTCCTCCAGCTGTAGCTCCCGCAACACACGGCCGGGTTTGTACGCTGCATTGATCAACAGCGTGAGAACCTGGTTTAAAAGACACACAAAGAATCAATTCTGAAGCTGGCAGAACACGGCACGCTCCGGGGTCGGACCCTTCCGCCCGCTATATCTACGCCGAACGTGAGGCCAAAAACAAGTCCCCCTTCCCAGTTATCCCGCCAGTCTTACTGTCTACGACTACATTCTATCTTTGTCCCGCCCCCTCCCCCGACATCAGTCTGAAGAAGGGTCTCGACCCGAAACGTCGCCCATTCCTTCTCTCCAGAGATGCTGCCTGTCCCGCTGAGTTACTCCAGCATTTTGTGTCTACCTTTGATTCAGACCAGCATCTGCAGTTCTTTCCTACACATCTCAACGCTTCCATCTGTGTGTGGTATCTTTGTTAGTCACCAGTAGTTGCAAGGATTAATTTTTGCTTAGAAAGATAGACACAAAAGGCTGGAAACATAGAAATTTGGTGCAGTAGGCCATTCGGCCCTTCGAGCCGGCACCACCATTCAATATGATCATGGCTGATCATCCAACTCAGTATCCCGTACCTGCCTTCTCTCCATACCCCCTGATCCCCTTAGCCACAAGGGCCACATCTAACTCCCTCTTAAATATAGCCAATGAACTGGCCTCAGCTACCCTCTGTGGCAGAGAGTTCCAGAGACCCACCACTCTCTGTGTGAAAAAAGTCCTTCTCATCTCGGTCCTAAAGGATTTTCCCTTATCCTTAAGCTGTGACCCCTTGTCCTGGACCTCCCCAACATCGGGAACAATCTTCCTGCATCTAGCCTGTCCAACCCCGTAAGAATTTTGTAAGTTTCTATAAGATCCCCTCTCAATCTCCTAAATTCTAGAGAGTATAGAAACATAGAAATTAGGTGCAGGAGTAGGCCATTCGGCCCTTCGAGCCTGCACCGCCATTCAATATGAACATGGCTGATCATCCAACTCAGTATCCTGTACCTGCCTTCTCTCCATACCCTCTGATCCCCTTAGCCACAAGGGCCACATCTAACTCCCTCTTAAATATAGCCAATGAACTGGCCTCAACTACCCTCTGTGGCAGAGAGTTCCAGAGACCCACCAGTATAAACCGAGTCTATCCAGTCTTTCTTCACAAGACAGTCCTGACATCCCAGGAATCAGTCTGGTGAACCTTCTCTGCACTCCCTCTATGGCAATAATGTCCTTCCTCAGATTTGGAGACCAGAACTGTACGCAATACTCCAGGTGTGGTCTCACCAAGACCCTATACAACTGAAGTAGAACCTCCCTGCTCCTATACTCAAATCCTTTTGCTATGAAAGCTAACATACCATTTGCTTTCTTCACTGCCTGCTGCACCTGCATGCCTACTTTCAATGACTGGTGTACCTCAGCAGGAGTAACTCAGCAGGACAGGAGGCATCTCTGGGTAGAAGGACTAGATGCAAATTCATTTCACTGCACCTTCGGGTGCATGTGATGAATAAAATTGACTTTGACGTTGAGATAGAATTGTTGCTTCTTACAGAGGATAGTGCAAGATTTTAAAAGCCTGTACTCCAGCATTTTGTGTCTATCTATCTTTGGTTTCAACCAGCATCTGCAGTTGCTTCCTACACATAGATGCGTTGGATTACTCTTCAGCGGGATAGATGATGATTGAACATTTGGGCATTAGCCTGCCACAGAAATGATCACCTGTTCATTTAAAAGCAGCCTTGGTTGACCAAGCAAACCAACTGATACGTTTCCACCCAGCTTACCTCTTTGAGAACAAGGACGCATTTTCCCGGTCCAACAGACTGTGGCAGTTCTGCAATCCGCCCTTTGTTTAAATATGGACCAGAGAAGCAACGATGGTTGAAATATATCTTGGGAAAGCAATATTTGCCATTGGTGGTACCTGCAGAATGAAAGAGGATAAAATAACCTCCAAGATCTGAGTCATAGAGTGATACAGTGTGGAAACAGGCCCTTCGGCCCAACTTGCCCACACCGGCCAACATGTCCCAGCTACACTAGTCCCATCTGCCTGCGCTTGGTCCATATCCCTCCAAACCTGTCCTGTCCATGTACCTGTCTAACTGTTTCTTGAAGGTTGGGATAGTCCCACTCTCAACTAACTCCTCCGGCAGCTCGTTCCATACAACCCACCACCCTTTGTGTGAAAAAGTTACCCCCCAGATTCCTATGAAATCTTTTCCCCTACTCTGAGCAAGAGACTCTGTGCGTCCACCCGATCTATTCCTCTCATGGAGTCATAGAGCGTGGAAACAGGCCCTTTGGCTCAACTTGCCCATACTGGCCAACATGTCTCAGCTACACTAGTGCCTGGGTGTCTGGGGTCATGGGGAGAAGGCAGGAGAATGGGGTAAGGAGGGAGAGATAGATCAGCCATGGTTGAATGGTGGAGTAGGCTTGCTGGACCGAATGGTCTAATTCTGCTCCTATCACTTATGATCTTAGAGTAACAATCATTTCAAACAATTGACCCATATCCCTCCAAACCTGTCCTATCCATGTATCTGTCTAACTGTCTCTTAAACGTTGGGATAGTCCCAGCCTCAACTACCTCCTCTGGCAGCTCGTTCCATACACCCACCACCCTCTGTGTGAAAAAGTTACCCCTTAAGTTTACAATTTTGTACAAAGTGTGTACAATTTTGGTCGCCTAATTATAGGAAGGATGTCGACAAAATAGAGAGAGTACAGAGGAGATTTACTGGAATGTTGCCTGGGTTCCAGCAACTAAGTTACAGAGAAAGGTTGAACAAGTTAGGTCTTTATTCTTTGGAGCGCAGAAGGTTAAGGGGGGACTTGATTGAGGTATTTAAAATGATGAAAGGGATAGACAGAGTTGACGTGGATAAGCTTTTCCCATTGAGGGTAGGGAAGATTCAAACAAGAGGGCATGACATGAGAATTAAGGGACAGAGGTTTAGGGGTAACATGAGGGGGAACTTCTTTACTCAGAGAGTGGTGGCTGTGTGGAATGATCTTCCAGCAGAAGTGGTGGAGGCAGGATCGATTTTAACATGTAAAAGTAAAGTGGATAGGTATATGGACGGGAAGGGAATGGAGGGGTATGGTCTGAGTGCAGGTAGATGGGACTAGGGGAAAATAAATGGTCGGCACGGACTGGAAGGGCTGAGAAGGCCTGTTTCCGTGCTGTCATTGTTATATGGTTATTTGGTTAAGTTTCTATTCAAAGGCCTGTCCCACCTGGGCAGCATTTTCGGCGACAGCCTGAAGAGAGGTTGTCGTGGCGTGGTATCTCCCTGCCGTGGCTGGATTTTGGAATGTTCAAAATCTTTGCTCGACATCTGCGTGTCTTATCGTGTCGTGTGCCCCGTCGCACGCTGACGTACAGTGACGCAAGTCTTCTTCGAGTCTCAGATGTCGTTGTGCCAGTATCTGGCGCAGGTCACAGCTGGTCGGGTCGGGTCAGTTCAGCCAGGTCCTGGGGGCTGCACTGGGGGGCATCGTCACACTCCAGTAGGTGGGACACTGTCTGTACTGCTCCACAGCTGCATGTGTCTTCTGCCTGGTAGTTCCATGCTTTGCACCTCCCCTGCTTCACTCGTAATCTGTTGCGGGTCTCCCAGTTTGGCCACGGGAGGTCGTGCCCGCTGGCGAGGCATTCAGTCGGAGTGATTCCTCTCTCCATCCAGTCGTGGGCTCGTGTGTTGAGCTGGTTCCATTCATCTTTCCAGATGTTGGTCCTTGCTGTTTCTTTGGTTGTCTGGAGAGGTGGGACTGCCTGCAAGAAACTGGCTATGCATTTCAGTCGGGTTGGAGGTGCTGTGTGTCCGTGCAGGGGGTGCCTGGTATCGATCTCCTGTGCTCTCCGCTCGTCTTGGGCGACGCTGGATCGTCTGATATGGGGGGGGGGGGGCGATACCAGCTAGGGCGTAGAGGCACGGGACGGGCGTTGTCTTTATGCATCCCGTGATAATGCGGCAGGTGTCGTTGAGGTGTCGATTTTGTGTCATCATACGTCACTATGCGACAAGATGCGTCCCCTTCACCTTAAACCTCTGGACCTCGATTCACCTACTCTGGGCTGGAGACTCTGTCTGTCTACCGCAACGAGCCATTTTACACAGAAAAACCTCCAACATCGAATCAATCAAATGATTCCCCATTTTAACACCTAATCCTTGTGCAAAGTTTTAGTGATGGGAGGAAGACGAAAGTAGATAATTGCAGAAGTGAAAATTTATATTCTTCAACATCAATAGACAACAGGTGCAGGAGTAGGCCATTCGGCCCTTCGAGCCAGCACCGCCATTCAATGTGATCATGGCTGATCATCCCCAATCAGTACCCCGTTCCTGCCTTCTCCCCATATCCCCTGACTCCGCTATTTTTAAGAGCCCTATCTAGCTCTCTCGTGAAAGCATCCAGAGAACCGGCCTCCACCGCCCTCTGAGGCAGAGAATTCCACAGACTCACCACTCTCTGTGAGAAAAAGTGTTTCCTTGTCTCCTTACCCCTTATTCCTAAACTGTGGCCCCTGGTTCTGGACTCCCCCAACATCGGGAACATGTTTCTGTACAGTGTGTACAGTGTACAGATACATTAGTCAGAGGGTGGTGAATCTGTGGGATTCATTGTCACAGACGGCGGTGGAGGCCAAGTCAGTGGATATGTTTAAGGCGGAGATAGATAGAGATTCTTTATTAGTACGTGTGTCAGGGTCGAATGGCAGGGGTGGACTAGATGGGCCGTATGGCCTCATTCTGCTCTTATCACTTATGAACATGAACTTATACTGTTCCTGTAACTTATGAAAGCATCACTTATGGGAATGAGGAGCCTTTCAAAACTCACCTGGATCTGTTGTAATGGCACAAGAGTCTGGAGGGATTGTCTCAGCAGGTGTGGATTGGAGCCTAGTATCACAAACACAATCAGTAACAAAAATCAGAAGTACAACAAGAACTACTAATGCAAGAATGTTACGAGAAACTGCAGATGCCGAAATTTTGCGTGGAAAACACAGAGTGCTGGAGTAACTCAGCGGGCCAGGCAGCATCTGTGGGGAACATGGATAGGTGACGTTTCACAGAGTGCTGGAGTAACTCAGCGGGTCAGGCAGCATCTGTGGGGAACATGGATAGGTGACGTTTCACAGAGTGCTGGAGTAACTCAGCGGGTCAGGCAGCATCTGTGAAGGGAAGGAATGGGTGACGTTTCGGCTCGAGACCCTTTGGGTCTCGGCCCGAAACGTCACCCATTCCTTCTCTCCAAAAATGTGATTTTTCAAATGGTGCCAATTACTAAGGGTGCGAATCTCTGGGGGATTTGGTTAGTAACATTTCGGGTGGGGACCTATCTTCAGACTGCTATTTACACAGTATTCTTAAATTTCCTACTATATAACACACAGAGATTGGAGAAAGGGAACGGGTGACGTTTCAGGTCGAGACCCTGTTTCAGACAGATTCAGGGGAGGGGGATACGAGAGATATGAAAAGATACAAAGAACAAAAATGAAAGAAAAATATGCAAAGGAGCGAATGAAAGCCAGCAATGATGATCAAGGAAAGGTGGAGCCCACAATGCTCCATTGCAGCTTTATACATTACTCTAACGTACAAATCCTATTTGAACAGTATGAAGGAATGAATAAGTGTATTGGCCAAGTATTCACATACAAGGAATTTGCCTTGGTGCTCCGCCCGCAAGTGACAACATGACATCCAGTGACACACAAACCATTAAACATCCATGTGTGATATAATTTAATTATGAACTCACTGTTTTTCTGGCTGCACCACTGCAATTTTCTTCTGTTTCTGACCTGTGAGTCAGTGAAACGAAAGATTAGTTCCAAGGCACAGATACTTATCTTCCTTATAACCCGAGTTAAGACACAAAAACTCACAAACCCAACGCTTTCATTTACGCAGCATATTGAGATGATTACTACAAAACTCAGCTGTAATCTAGCTATTCTTTACCCCCATATAAATTGTTTCACCTTTCAGATGAGAAAAAGAATTGCCTCTCAACTACTACTACCAACACTGGATTATGCAGATATTGTCTATCAGAATACATTTGATACACATCTTCAACCCCTCAATGTAGTTTATAATAGTCTCTGCAGATTTATTTAAAGGTGTCCATATCTAACTCACCACTGTTCTATGTACGAAACTCTAAACTGGTTATCCCCCCACGCTCGAAGATGCTACCACTGGTTCCAGTTCATCTTTAAATGCATCCATCTCAATGACCCTTCTTATTTAAAACAAGACCCATTATCATACACACCCTCATATTCACTAAGACATATTCAGCAACCCTTCTTTTCCATTCCAAGAACTAACAAAGAAATTGGGAGACGAGCATTTAAATTCAAAGCTCCTTCTGACTGGAACACTCTGCCTAGTACCATAAGAACTATTAGCTCTTTTTGTCTATTTAAAAATACACTTTTACCCTTACTTATAAAACCATGTACCTGTTTCTAGTATTGGAGTCTTCGAGCTCCTTTATCTAGCTTGCTCTGTGTGTGTGATCATTTGTCATGGTCACAAGGATTTGAGGATTTGAGATTCAAGGAATAAGGTACACCAGTCATTGAAAGTAGGCATGCAGGTGCAGCAGGCAGTGAAGAAAGCGAATGGTATGTTAGCATTCATAGCAAAAGGATTTGAGTATAGGAGCAGGGAGGTTCTACTTCAGTTGTATAGGGTCTTGGTGAGGCCACACCTGGAGTATTGAGTACAGTTCTGGTCTCCAAATCTGAGGAAGGACATTATTGCCATAGAGGGAGTGCAGAGAAGGTTCACCAGACTGATTCCTGGGATGTCAGGACTGTCTTATGAACAAAGACTGCATAGACTCGGTTTATACTCTCTAGAATTTAGGAGATTGAGAGGGGATCTTATAGAAACTTACAAGATTCTTAAGGGGTTGGACAGGCTAGATGCAGGAAGATTGTTCCCGATGTTGGGGAGGTCCAGGACAAGGGGTCACAGCTTAAGGATAAGGGGGAAATCCTTTAGGACCGAGATGAGAAGAAATTTTTTCACACAGAGAGTGGTGGGTCTCTGGAACTCTCTGCCACAGAGGGTAGTTGAGGCCAGTTCATTGGCTATATTTAAGAGGGAGTTAGATGTGGCCCTTGTGGCTAAGGGGATCAGAGAGTATGGAGAGAAGGCAGGTACGGGATACTGAGTTGGATGATCAGCCATGATCATATTGAATGGCGGTGCAGGCTCGAAGGGCCGAATGGCCTACTCCTGCACCTAATTTCTATGTTTCTATGTCATAGCTATTGTATATGCATGGCTGGTACACTTATGTATTATTGTATTGCATTGTGTAACAAGGTCTTATATTGTATTATGTCACAATACTATGAAATAATATAGGGATGGAGGGGTTTTGGGATTGGTGTGTGGGTAGGTGGGTCAATGAGAACCTCTATGTGTGTTATGTCTTGTGCTGTATGTTCTATGTTGGACCCCCTCGAAAACGAGATGACTGTCCATCTCAAGGGGTTAACCATGAATAAAATTTAAATTTAAATTTAAATTTAAAAATGGTGGTGCAGCGGTAGAGTTGCTGCCTCACAGCGCCTGAGACCCGGGTTCAATCCCGACTACGGGTGCTGTCTGTACGGAGTTTGCACGTTCGCCCCGTGGGTTTTCTCCGAGATCTTTGGTTTCCTTCCACGCTCCAAACGTGTGCAGGTTTGTAGGTTAATTGGCTTCTGTGTACGTGTAAAATTTCCCCTGGTGCGTGGAGGGTGGTGATAATGTGCGGGGTTTGCATGGACTCGGTGGGCCGAAGGGCCTGTTTCCGCTCTGTATCTCCAAACTAAACCACTCTCGAAATCATTCCAGCTTCTCTGTAGAACACGCGCGTCATTTCAACGTTGGCGGAGCGCGGTGGTGTGTCGCACCGCACGGCAACAGGCCCTTCGGCCCAACCTGGCCGTGCTGACCGAGGTCCTGCGCTGCTTCCCGAAACTAAACTATCAAACATTAACTACTCCAGTAAGTGGGCCATCGGTTCGAGCTGAACAGTGGGCACTTTCCCCAGAGATACTCACACACTACATGACATGGAGGGGTTAGAGGATATCCATTGGCTTCACACCAACCGACCGGGAAAATATCCATAGACTCCACATCAACGATGTATTCCGGGATAGAGTTCTTCGAGTCTGGAATACAGAATAAGTCACCATATAAACGGGATTCCCCAATAAACCAACGAGAGAGCTGTCCTGACCCATCATAGAAACATAGAAAATAGATGCAGGAGTAGGCCATTCGGCCCTTCCAGCCTGCACCGCCATTCAATATGATCATGGCTGATCATCCAACTCAGTATCCCGTACCTGCCTTCTCTCCATACCCCCTGATCCCTTTTGCCACAAGGGCCACATCTAACTCCCTCTTAAATATAGCCAACAAACTGGCCTCAACTACCTCCTGTGGCAGAGAATTCCACAGATTCCCCACTCTCTGTGTGAAAAATGTTTTTCTCATCTCGGCCCTAAAAGACTTCCCCCTTATCCTTAAACTGTGACCCCTTGTCCTGGACCTCCCCAACATCGGGAACAATCTTCCTGCATCTAGTCTGTCCAACCCCTTAAGAATTTTGTACGTTTCTATGAGATCGCCTCTCAATCTTCTAAATTCTAGCGAGTTCAAGCCGAGTCTATCCAGTCTTTCTTCATGAAAGTCCTGCCATCCCAGGAATCAGTCTGGTGAACCTTCTCTGTACCCCCTCTATGGCAAGAATGTCTTTCCTCAGATTAGGAGACCATCTGCCTCATTGGGAGACCATCAGTCGACCTTTAGTTGAACTTTATCTTGCACTAGTGGCGCGGCGGGTAGAGCTGCTGCTTCTCAGCGCCAGAGACCCAGGTTCCACCCTGACTACGGGTGCTGTCTGTACGGGGTTTGTACGTTCTCCCCGTGACCTGCGTGGGTTTTTGCCGAGAACATAAGGGAAGGACTTGAACTATATTTCGCCTTCCGTCACAGTGAGGAATGTGTAGGTGGATGTTCATGTTAAAATGTGTTTTTGAGTCTGTTGCTTTTAATTGTATGACTGACCTGGCCAGTGAAATTCCTCCTATGTTGCAAAACGTACTTGGCGAATAAAATCTGATTCCGATTCTGAGATCTTCGGTTTCCTCGCACGCTCCAAATACGTACAGGTTTGTAGGCTATTTGGCTTAACATAGATGTAAGTTGTCCCCAGTGTGTGTAGGATACTGTTAGTGTGCGGGGATTGCTGGTCGGCGCGGACTCAGTGGGCTGCAGGACCTGCGTCCGCGCTGTATCTCTAAACTCAACGTTATTTTGTTTGTCCTGTATCTGTACACAGTGGACGGCGCGGTTGTCAGGCCTCGATTCCCCTACTCTGGTCAAGAGACTCTGTGCATCTACCCGATCTATTCCTCTCATGATTTTGTACACCTCTATAAGATCACCCCTCATCCTCCTGCGCTCCAAGGAATAGAGTCCCAGCCTGCTCAACCTCTCCCTGTAGCTCACACCCTCGAGTCCTGGCAACATCCTCGTAGATCTTCCCTGTCCCCTTTCCAGCTTGACAACATCTTCCCTATAAAACGGTGCCCAGAACTGAACACAATATTCTAAATGCGGTCTCACCAACGTCTTATACAACTGCAACATGACCTCCCAACATCTATACTCAATACCGTATCGAAAACGAGTTGATCAAGGAAATGTGGAACGGTTCATCGCTGGCTGAGGGGAAGGTGACAACGAGGTGTCACAAGAAGTAATATTTAATCAAGAGGACAGTGGAACTAGTCGGAGAACTAGGGTGGGGGAGGGGATGGAGAGAGAGGGAAAGCAAGGGTTACTTGAAGTTAGAGTAGTCAATGTTCATACCCCTGGGGTGTAAGCTGCCCAAGCGAACTATGCGGAGCCTCACTCTGACAGTGGAGGAGGCCCAGGACAGAAAGGTCACAAAAATGCTGGAGAAACTCAGCGGGTGAGGCAGCACCTAAGGAGCGAAGGAAATAGGCAACGTTTTGGGCCGAAACCCTTCTTCAGACTCATTGTGGGGATGGGAGGGGGTGTTGCTCCTTCATGGTGTATCTGTAAATGTACCTTGGTCAATGTAAATGACCCAGTCATTCTCACAAACATGGTACAACAGAATTGTATTAAAGAAGATTAATTGTATTAGACAAGAAGACTAACAGCGCACGCTGGGTCACGATATACGAACAGTGTAGTAGGCCGAGCTTCTAATAAAAAAAAACTACAATTGGTTAGTGTGGAGTAACCAATCTACATCTTTCCTTGTAGAAATAAAAGTGAAGCACGTCTAAATGCAGGAGGTCTATGAGAATAAACGCACTAATAGGTGATGGCTGAGTGATACAATGCCCCAAACACCAAAAACACATACAGGCACGGATAGACGGTTTAAACATAATCCCCATACCCAAGGGGTGACCTACAAACATATTAGTGTGTTTATTCTTATAGGCCACCTGCATTTAGATGTGCTGCTCTTATATTTCACTAAGATGTAGATTGGGTAAGGGCCTGTCCCACTTTCACGACCTAATTCACGACCTCTGCCGAGTTTGCCCTTGACTCGTACAATACAATACAATACCATTTATTGTCATTTGAACCTCATTGAGAACCTCATGTATGACTGCAGAAATTTAGTTTCTGCAGTTATACAAACAAGAAAAGAACCAAGACACAACACAATTTACACAAACATCCATCACAGTGAATCTCCTCCTCACTGTGATGGAAGGCAAAGTCTTATCTCTCCCCTGCACTCCCCATTCTCCTCCCGATGTCAGAGTTGCAGCCCCCGGCGGGCGATGGTAAATAAGTCCCGCGGCCATTCATGCCACGCCAGGCGATGCAAGGCCCCTCTCCGGGTCTTGATGTTGGAGCCCCCGGCGGGCCCTAGCAAGTCCCGTGGCCATCAAAGCCACGCTGGGTGATGTAAGGCCCCTCTCCAGGTCGTCTTCAACCCCGCAACTCGGGCGGGAGAAGTTGCCGCCGCGGGAGCTCCGAAAAGCGGTCTCCCACCAGAGACCCGCGAGCTCCTGGTGTTACCGTCCACCGGCCTGCAGCTGGAGCCTTCGAATCTCCGGGGTCGGGCAGCAGCAGCGCGCCACCACAGCTCCTCCCGTTCCGATCTCGGCCAGCTCCACGATGGTGAGTAAGTCCGCAGCTCCGCGACTGGAGCCCCAGGTCCGGTTGGAGGCCGCTCCACGGTGCTAGGCCCCAACGACAACGGAGACCCGACAGAGAAAACGTCGTCCTCCGTACAGGGAAAAGATTTAAAAAGTTTCCCCACCCCACCCCCCACACATACCCAGCTAAAAAAAAAACACTAACTAACTACACTCAAACGAGACAAAAAATAAAAACAGACAGACGGACTGCAGAGGCCGCTGCCAAAGAGGCGACGAGGCCGCAGCATGGTCGTCAGGAGGGCGCAGCAGGCCGTGATGCTAGTCGTAGGTACTCGTGGCATCAAGTAGGTCGGGGCGTTTTTTTCTAGCCTGATGAAAAATGTCCACGAGTAAAAAACGTCGTGAATTAGGTGGTGAAAGTGGGACAGGCCCTTAACTCCACACTAACCAATAGTAGTTTTTTTATTATTAGCTGCGCCTGCTACACGGTTCGTATTATCGTAACCCAGCGTGCGCTGTTAGTCTGCTTGCTGCTACACATGTTGTTGTGTGCTGTTAGTGTTTTTAAATAAAATTCTGTTGTATCATGATTGTGAGAATGTCATTTACAGTCAACAGACAATAGACAATAGGTGGAGGAGTCGGCCATTCGGCCCCTCGAGCCAGCACCGCCATTCACTGTGATCATGGCTGATCATCCCCAATCAGTACCCCGTTCCTGCCTTCTCCCCATATCCCCTGACCGCTATTTTTAAGCCCTATACTTATAGACTAATATTTGAACGGTGGCCGATTAGGAAAAGGGGAGATGCAACGAGATGCTATCTTTAATAGCCCTATCTAGCTCTCTCTTGAAAGCATCCAGGGAACCTGCCTCCACCGCCCTTTGAGGCAGAGAATTCCACAGACTCACAACTCTCTGTGAGAAAAAGTGTTTCCTCATCTCCGTTCTAAATGGCTTACCCCTTATTCTTAAACTAACACTAACACACCAAGCATGGCAATGTTTAAGAAGGCCATTCTATTCATGAACCAGACTGGTACACCTCATAAGTTCACAGGAGCAGAGTTAGGCCATTTTTGGCCCATCAAGTCAACTCTGCCATTCATCAAGGCTGATCTATCTCTCCCTCTAAACCCTGAACGACTGGTAATTTCACTCCAAATCATTCATTCACCTGATGTACTACAATCTTCAGAACTATATTCCTACAGCACGAGTCTGAAGGAGGGTCCTGACCTGAAACGTCACAACCCATATTCTCTGGAGGTGCTGCCTGACTTGCTGAGTTACTCAGTCAGGGGTGGCACGGTGGCGCAGCGGTAGAGTTGCCACCTTACAGAACGAGAGGCCCGGGTTCGATCCTGACTACGGGTGCTGTCTGTACAGAGTTTGAACAATAGACAATAGGTGCAGGAGTAGGCCATTCGGCCCTTCGAGCCAGCACCGCCATTCAATGTGATCATGGCTGATCATCCCCAATCAGTACCCCGTTCCTGCCTTCTCCCCATATTCCCTGACTCCGCTATTTTTAAGAGCCCTATCTAGCTCTCTCTTGAAAGTATCCAGAGAACCGGCCTCCACCGCCCTCTGAGGCAGAGAATTCCACAGATTCACAACTCTGTGCGAAAAAAATAGTTCCTGATCTCCGTTCTAAATGGTTTACCCGTTATTCTTAAATACGTTCTCCCCGTGACCTGCGTGGGTTTTCTCCGGGATTTCCGGAGATAATTTCCCTCACACACTTTGTAGGTTAATTGGCTTCCGTAAATTTGTCCCTCTTGTGTAGGATAGAACTAGTGTGCGGGGGGATCGCTGGTCGGCGCGGACTCGTGGGGGACGAAGGGCCTGCTTCCCCGCTGTATCGCTAAACCAAACTAAAAAACTCCCAGCACTTTAAGTCTTTTTTTTGTATCTCTCACCTAAACTAAACCACAGGCGGACAAAATTGCTGGAGAAACTCAGCGGGTGGGGCAGCATCTATGGAGCGAAGGAATAGGTGACTTTTCGGGTCGAGACCCTTCGAAGAAGGAATAGGTGACATTTCGGGTCGAGACCCTTCGAAGAAGAATGGAGCGAAGGAATAGGTGGCGTTTCGGGACGAGACCCTTCTTCGAAGGGTCTCGACCCGAAACGTCACCTATTCTTTCTTCGAAGGGTCTCGACCCGAAACGTCACCTATTCCTTCGCTCCACAGATGCTGCCTGACCCGCTGAGTTTCTCCAGCACTTTTGTCGACCTTCGGTTTTTCCAGCATCTGCAGTGCTTTCTTAAACAACTGAACCACAAGGGCTCAGCACGTTGAATAGTTGCTGTTGCCAACAAATCTATGCAAGGATCTGACCTTCGAGGTGCAGCCACATTAGCCGTCCCTTGACCTTGGTGATGGACGCGACGCAGATCTCCGCGAGGTTGCACAGTGTCACTGCCTCCAACTTCATGTTTTTGGTGAAGCCTCGGGCCACTGACGTCTGAAGAATGAAACGGAGGGAGAAGACTTTAGAAGTAATACTCTGACAAAAACAAGAGGCAAGGGTGTTTTATTGTCATGTGTCCCAGGTAGAACAACAACTATCTCACTTGCAGCAGCACAGCACAATATGTGAACACAGTAAATAATATAATAAATATGAAAACAAGTTGAGTGAGTGTATCTACACATACTCACATATACAGGTCTGAAGAAGGGTTTCGACCCGAAACGTCACCCATTCCTTCTCTCCAGCGATGCTGCCTGTCCCGCTGAGTTACTCCAGCATTTTGTGTCAATCTTTGATTTAAACCAGCATCTGCAGTTCTTTCCTGCACACATATACGTACATATATATACACACATATACACACACACACACATACGTAAACACACACATACACATACATAAACACACATATATACACACAAATGTGTGCAGGAAAGAACTACAGATGCTAGTTTAAATCAAAGGTAGACATACAATTCTGGAGTAACTCAGCGGGACAGGCAGCATCTCTGGAGAGAAGGAATGGGTGACCTTTCGGGTCGAGACCCTTCTTCAGATATATGAGTGTCTGTGTGTATATATTATATATACACAGAGACAGACACGCACACACACACATTTTTTTTTTGATATCTTAAGATTTCCATTATTACTGAATTTCTTACAGTCGGGTTTGCTGCATGCTATAAAGTTGCATCCCGGCCACCCCCTCTTCTCCCCTTTCCCATCGGGCAAGAGGTACTCTTGCCCGATGAAGATTGAGGGGGGGGGGATCTTATAGAAACTTACAAAATTCTTAAGGGGTTGGACAAGCTAGATGCTGGAAGATTGTTCCCAATGTTGGGGGAGTCCAGAACAAGGGGTCACAGTCTAAGGATAAGGGGGGAATTCCTTTAGGACCGAGATGAGGAAAACATTCTTTACACAGAGAGTGGTGAGTCTCTGGAACTCTCTGCCACAGAAGGTAGTTGAGGCCAGTTTATTGGCTATATTTAAGAGGGAGTTAGATGTGGCACTTGTGGCTAAAGGGATCAGGGGGTATGGAGAGAAGGCAGGTACGGGATACTGAGTTGGATGATCAGCCATGATCACATTGAATGGCGGTGCAGGCTTGAAGGGCCGAATGGCCTACTCCTGCACCTATTTTCTATGTTTTTCTATGTTTCTACTGAAGTGTGAAAACGCACACCTCCAGATTCAGGGACAGTTTCTTCCCAGCTGTTATCAGGCAACTGAACCATCCTACCACCAACTAGAGAGCGGTCCTGAAGTACTATCTACCTCATTGGAGACCCTTGCACTATCTTTGATCGGACTTTACTGAACTTAATTTTGCAGCAAACGTTATTTCCTATAATCCTGTATTGGTTTTCCGCTGACTGGATAGCATGGAACAAAAAGGCTTTTCACTGTACCTCTGTACACGTGACAATAAACTGAACACAACTCAACAAGGTTAGACACCAGAGCAAATGTCCCACCAAAGTACAGGTCCAAGGTGATAATTATCATAATTAAGCCGAGTAGAGTTGCTGCCTCACAGCGCCAGAGACCCGGGTTCGATCCCGACTACGGGTGCTGTCTGTAGGGTGCGTGACCGGTGCGGGTTTTCTCCGGGTGCTCCGGATTCCCCCCCCCCACACACCAAAGACGCACAGGCTTGTGGCTTACTAGGCTTCGGTAAAAATTGTAAATTGAAACATGTAAGATTATGAAGGGTTTGGAAACGCTAGAGGCAGGAAACATGTTCCCGACATTGGGCGAGTCCAGAACCAGGAGCCACAGCTTAAGAATAAGGAGTAAGCCATTTAGAATGGAGACGAGGAAACACTTTTTCACACAGAGAGTTGTGAGTCGGTGGAATTCTCTTCCTCGGTGGAGGCCGGTTCTCTGGATACTTTCAAGAGAGAGCTAGATAGAGCTCTTAAAGATAGCGGAGTCAGGGGATATGGGGAGAAGGCAGGAACGGGGTACTGATTGGGGATGATCGGCCATGATCACAGTGAATAGGGCAGAATGGCCTCTACTCCTGCACCTATTGTGTATTGTCCCTAGTGTGTATGTAGCATAGTGTAAGTGTGCGGGGATCGCTGGTCGACGCGGACACGGTGGGCAGATGGGCCTATTTCCACTCTCTATCTCTAAATTAAACTCTAAGTGCAAGATGATAATAATCAGAATGACTCAGAATAAAAGCCTGACAGCTTTGTAGCAGATTCTTATAATTAGGTAGTGAATCCTTAAAGCAATCAAATTGTAAATTTGCTCTGAATGTGATTGCATTAAGAATGCTCTTCAATCAAAAGTTGTGGAAGGAAGTCATAAATATTCCTGCAAAGATATGTAAGTGAAGAATGTAATGATTTTAATGAATTTAATGAATATAATTAAGTTGATAAGTTCCAGGAGCAGAATTAGGCCATTCAATAGACAATAGGTGCAGGAGTAGTCCATTAGGACCTTCGAGCCAGCACCGCCATTCACTGTGATCATGGCTGATCATTTACAATCAGTACCCCGTTTCTGCCTTCTCCCCATATCCCTTGACTCCGCTATCTTTAATAGCTCTAACTCTCTCTTGAAAGCATCCAGAGAATTGGCCTCCACTGCCCTCTGAGGCAGAGAATTCCACAGACTCACCACTCCCTGTGTGAAAAAGTGTTTCCCCATCTCCATTCTAAATGGCTTTCCCCTTATTCTTAAACTGTGGCACCTGGTTCTGGACTCCCCCAACATCGGGAACATGTTTCCTGCCTCTAGCGTGTCCAAACCCTTAATAATCTTATATGTTTCAATGAGATCCCCTCGCATCCTTCTAAACTCCAGAGTGTACAAGCCCAGCCGCTCCATTCTCTCAGCATATGACAGTCCCGCCATCCCCGGGAATTAACCTTGTAAACCTACGCTGCTCTCCCGGAATAGCAAGAATGTCCTTCCTCAAATTAGGGGACGAAAAGTGCACACAATACTCCAGGTGTGGCCTCACTAGGGCTGTGTACAACTGCAAAAGGACCTCTTTGCTTTATCCATTGGCTTGGCCTCATCAGCCGTCTGTGGGAAAGTATTCCACAGATTCACCACCTCAAGCAGTCTCGTCTTGACAAGCTGACATTTATCATGTATATTTAGCTGTCAAAATGATCTATCTTGATTTTTCTTGGCTAAAAGTCAAACGTTTCTTAATATTACATTGACAACTCTCTGAAACATTCCAGGTAAACCCTCATTATGAACACAATTTATGCAAAATACAATTAAGGTTGAATGGAACACAGTTAATTTGTGTTGGGAGGAACTTCACACCGAAGATAGACACAAAATGTTGGAGGAACTCGACGGGACAGGCAGCATCTCTGGAGCGAAGGAATGGGCGACGGATTGGGTCACGAAGATTTGAAGATGGGTCTCGACCCGAAACGTCACCCGTTCCTTCTCTCCAAAGAGGCTGCCCGTCCCGCTGAGGCTGCCCGTACTCTAGCATCTACAGCTAATTTATTTATTTTTAATTTTACACCAAGAAACATGATAAACGACAAAGTATTAAACCAGCAATAAAAGTGGAAAATAATCAAGCGATAATTGTCCAATCTACAGAATATGTATAAAATTAACATAATCACATCATTTGCCAGCCAGAGGCATAAATATTACTTCCACCGATTTCAATAGACGATAGGTGCAGGAGTAGGCCATTCGGCCCTACGAGCCAGCACCGCCATTCAATGTGATCATGGCTGATCATCCCCAATCAGTACCCCGTTCCTGCCTTCTCCCCATATCCCCCGACAATGCTATTTTTAAGAGCCCTATCTAGCTCTCTCTTGAAAAGAAAGATCGGAAAGATTTCTAATCAGAAAGATTAGCGCAAGTTAAGTTACAATTTATTACATTTTTCACTATGAAAATCAACAAGAATTTTCACTCATAATCCGCTTTGCTAGTTCACGACCACTTGCAATGAAAATTGCAATTTTCGGTGCCTTTCAGGAAGGTTCATCGGTCGGTCGGTCGGTCGAGGGCGGCTGCAGGAGACGCCCACGGGGACACAGGGTCGGCCGGGCGAGGAGAGGAGAGGGACGTGGGTTGGCAGGAACTGCTCTAGTACATCGAGCGTGCGGGCCAACCGGACTTTGAACTTGGACAATGGCACCCGCACGTGTAATATGTGGAAAAATAATTTCACTCTGGAGTTGGATATGTGACAAATAAAGCACTATTTAACTACCCCCGTTCCCCCGTGTGCCCCACCTGGCTGCCACCTATTTCTCCCCTCCACTCCCCCAGCCCCTCTACTATGGTCCTTCCTCTGGCTTCACTATCCGCAACCCTGCAATCCTGTCTCACACTTTCTGCTCTTATCTCAGGACCTTGAACCCACTATCTGCCTATCAACTCCCCCCCTCCCCCGTCGCCTGTGTCGACCTATTACCCGCCACGCCTTTTCCTGCCTCTCCCCCTTTCCCAGTTTCCCCCACTACTGTCAGTCTGAAGAAGGGTCTCGATATGAAACGTCACCCATCCATGTTCTCCACAGATGCTGCCTGACCCGCTGAGTTACTCCAGCACTCTGTGAAACGTCACCTATCCATGTTCTCCACAGATGCTGCCTGACCTGCTGAGTTACTCCAGCACTCTGTGAAACGTCACCTATCCATGTTCTCCACAGATGCTGCCTGACCCGCTGAGTTACTCCAGCACTCTGTGTTTTTTTAAGTATTAACCAGCATCTGCAGTTCTTTGTTTCCACAGCTATTTTTATATGTTATTGGGCTGCACGGTGGCGCAGCGGTAGAGTTGCTGCCTCACAGCGCCAGGGACCCTGGTTCGATCCTGACTACGGGTGCTGTCTGTACGGAGTTTGCACGTTCTCCCCGTGACCTGCGTGGGTTTTCTCCGGGTGCTCCGGTTTCATCCCACACTCCAAAGACGTGCGGGTTTGTAGGTTAATTGGCTTGGTATAAATGTATGTGTGTGCAGGGTAGTGTTAGTGTACGGGGATCGCTGGTCGGTACGGACTGGGTGGGCCGAAGGGCCTGCTTCTGCTCTGCATCACTAAACTAAACCACACGATACTCCTGGATATAAATGCTTTAAATGTGCTCATCGGGAAAATAGATGATGATGGTTATTCGAATAACTTCTAATTGCGCTTTGACAATAAAGACGGCTAATAAAGCCTGATATATATGCACGTTAATAGCCGTGCCTGGATTGTGCCTAAAGGATTTATACAGGATCAATGGCGTAACAAGAGATTGTGTGTCTGTACTTATTTAAGGACCGATGGTATCAAGCGATACCATTAACATTATGCTGGATATCCTACAGAAAATAGGTACGTTTTGGTGCATCGCACTGTGTCATAACGGAAATATGATTAAGACAGACCTATTTGCAACAGTTCGAAGCATCTTTGAACTGGTGAATCCATGCTTTAGTTCAGGTTAGAGATACAGTACAGAAACAGGCCCTTCGGCCGACCAAGTCCGCACCGACCAGCGATCCCTGCACATTAACACCACCCTACACACACTAGGGACAATTTTTGCATTGATACCAAGACAATTCATCTACAAGCCTGTACGACTTTGGAGTGTGGGAGGAAACCGGAGATCTGGGAGAAAAGCAACGCAGGGAGAACGTGCAAACTCCGTGCAGGCAGCACCCGTAGTCGGGATCGAACTCGGGTCGCTTTCGCTGTTCGCGCAATAAGGCAGCGACTCTACCGCTGCGCCACCCCACTAGTGCTGAAAATATTAGCCATTCTATCTGGAGCAGCTATTTACATAAGACATTAATTCAGCCTAATGCAAACCTCAGAAATCCCCCTAAAACAAAAATCCACATTTAAGGCACATATTAATCTGTCTCATTGCAAACTAATGAAATGCAAATCTCTCAAATTATGGACATTTTCATGTGAAGCCCATGAGGTTTTTCGCATGCATCTTTAATTCTTGCTGAAAAACTGCAGTGAGCTATGTTTACTTACCTGGAAAATGGATCACACAGAATTTGTTTTTCAACCACTGCAAAACACTAAAGGGCCTGGACCACTTTTTTGGGGCGACTAGGCGAGGCTTGGTCTCTTCAGTCACCCAAAGAGTCGTAGCATCTTTCTGGTCGCCGCTGGATTTTCAACATGTTCAAAAATTTTCGCCGACAGTGGGCTTGGCACCAGTGACTTCTCCTGACGTTGGTGTTGTCGTAGTTATCGCCAGGATGACGTAGGTTGTCGCCGGTGTTGACTTCCATTGGCCTACATCAACCAGCGACAGGGAAAGGGACTGTCCCACTTGGGCGACCTAATCCGCGAGTTCTGGCCAGTTTGCCCTCGACTCATATTCGTAGCATGGTCGACACGAAGTCTTCGTAACTCTCCTTCATGCTCGAGAGTGGTCTCCGCGTACTCGAGGCCTCAGCTAGGTCGCGGCGTTTTTTTCAATACGTTAAAAAATGCCCGCAAGTAATAAAAGGTCGCCATGGAAAAAAATCAATACTTTTTTTACTCGTAGGTTTAGTCGTAGTAGGTCGGCACGTTAGTCGTAGGTAATCGAGGGTAGTCGTAGATAGTCTTCATCAAAGTCGAAGGAGGTCGTAGAAACATAGAAATTAGGTGCAAGAGTAGGCCATTCGGCCCTTCGAGCCTGCACCGCCATTCAATATGATCATGGCTGATCATCCAACTCAGTATCCCGTACCTGCCTTCTCTCAATACTCCCTGATCCCTTAGCCACAAGGGCCACATCTAACTCCCTCTTAAATATAGCCAATGAACTGGCCTCAACTACCCTCTGTGGCAGTGAGTTCCAGAGACCCACCACTCTCTGTGTGAAAAAAGTCCTTCTCATCTCGGTCCTAAAGGATTTCCCCCTTATCCTTAAGCTGTGACCCCTTGTCACAAGGTCGAAGGAGATCGACGGAGGTCGTCTTCACTCTCCACTATTCGGTTTCCAATTTTCCCGAAGCTAGTCGTAGCTAGCCGTAGCTAGTCACAGCTGGTCTTCTACATAGTCGAAGGAGGTCTTCAACATGTAATTTTTTCGAACTCTCCTAAACTCTTCTAAACTCACCAATTAGGTTGCCCAAGTGGGACAGCCCCTTAACAGTGACTGAACTGTCTTCAGTTGTCTACAGTTGTCACCGACAGGGTCGTTGCTTGTCGTAGCTTGTCGCGGTTGGACGTTGGTTGGCTTCTGTTTGTCACCTGGGTGGTCATAGGTGTGGTTGTAGGTGGACATCCTAATGGGTCGCCGGTTGTCGGCAGCTTGACGTCGACTAGGTGGTAGGTTGTTGTAGACATTGTCGTAGGGGGGGTCCAGTCGCCGTTTTTTCGGCGAGCCGCTACTATGACAGTCACCGGCAGTCGCCTAAAAAATGGCCTAAGTGGGACTGGCCCTTAACACTTGGGGCGGTGAGAAATTAAACATAGAAAACATGGCAAATAGGTTCAGAAGGACGACATTCGGACCTTCGAGCCAGCACCCCCATTCATTGGGATCATGGCTGATCATCCGCAATCAGTAGCCCGTTCCTGCCTTCTCCCCATATCCCTTGATTCCACTAGCCCCTAAAGCTCTATCTAACTCTCTTTTAAATACACCCAGTGAATTGGCCTCCACTGCCCTCTGTGGCAGAGAATTCCACAGATTCACAACGCACTGGGTGAAATTTTTTTTCTCATCTCCGTTTTAAATAGACAATAGACAATAGGTGCAGGAGTAGGCCCTTCGGCCCTTCGAGCCAGAACCGTCATTCAATGTGATCACGGCTGATCATCCCCAATCAGTACCCCGTTCCTGCCTTCTCTCCATATCCCCTGACTCCGCTATCTTTAAGAGCCCTATCTAGCTCTCTCTTGAAAGCATCCAGAGAACCTGCCTCCACCGCCCTCTGAGTCAGAGAATTCCACCACTCTCTGTGAGAAAAAGTGTTTCCTCGTCTCTGTTCTAAATGGCTTACTCTTTAGTCTGAAACTGTGGCCCCTGGTTCTGGACTCCCCCAACATCAGCAACATGTTTCCTGCCTCTAGCATGTCCAAATCCTTAACAATCTTATATGTTTCAATGAGATCCCTTCATCCTTCTAAAATCCAGTGTACAAGCCCAGCTGCTCCATTCTCTCAGCATATGCCAGTCCCGCCATCCCGGGAATTAACCTAGTAAACCGACGCAGCACTCCCTCAATAGCAAGAATGTCCTTCCTCAAATGGCCTCCCCTTTATTCTAAGACTGTGGCCCCTGGTTCTGGACTCCCCCAACATCGGGAACATTTTTCCTGCATCTAGCTTGTCCAGTCCTTTTATAATTTTATATGTTTCTATAAGTTTAAAAATTGGACTGTGTACTTCTGGTCAAGGTCCATGGGGGTAGTTTTAGATTTACATTAGGCCTCAGAGGTACAGCGCTGAAACTGTAATCTAGACAATGTAATGTAGACGATGATCGGCCGTGAGAAGGAGGGGTGGTGGTGGTGTTGGCGGTAAGCGAAGGTCTGAAGGTCGGACAGCTGGCCGGGCTGCCGACCGACCGACCGACGGGGCCACGGGCGAGGCACTGCTGCTGCTGCTGCACTCCATGGGCTGCACTACGTCGGGACGGGTGAAGCGGGGCCGGACGCGGCGCTCCGACCCGACAGTCCCCTCGACCCGAGTAGTAGCGGTCAAATACGGGACAAGGGCGGTCCCGTACGGGACAAACCAAATTTTGCCCAAAATACGGGATGTCCCGGCTAATACGGGACAGTTGGCAACCCTGCTCGCGTTTGGCCCATATCCCTCCAAACCTGTCCTATCCATGCACCCGTCCAAGGCTGTTTTAAACATTGGGACAGTCCCTGCCTCAACTACCCACCACACTTTGAGTGAAAAAATTCCCTCTCAACCCCATTCTCCCGCCATGACCCTCTCTAGAACCTAGGAGATTGAGAGGGGATCTTATAGAAACGTACAAAATTCTTAAGGGGTTGGACAGGCTAGATGCAGGAAGATTGTTCCCGATGTTGGGGAGGTCCAGGACAAGGGGTCACAGCTTAAGGATAAGGGGGAAATCCTTTAGGACCGAGATGAGAAGGACTTTTTTCACACACAGAGTGGTGGGTCTCTGGAACTCTCTGCCACAGAGGGTAGTTGAGGCCAGTTCATTGGCTATATTTAAGAGGGAGTTAGATGTGGCCCTTGTGGCTAAGGGGATCAGAGGGTATGGAGAGAAGGCAGGTACGGGATACTGAGTTGGATGATCAGCCATGATCATATTGAATGGCGGTGCAGGCTCGAAGGGCCGAATGGCCTACTCCTGCACCTAATTTCTATGTTTTCTATGTTTCTATGTGTCCCCTAGGCCGGGTGAGGCAGATGATCTCGACCTCATCGGGACTTCCGCGGCCAATCGGCGGGAGGAGTCTGCCGCCTGCAGCCGGGGCTCTGGAACTGCGTCCCGGACCTGAGCCGGCAGATCCGCTCCCATCGCCGACTTTGCGGGCCGGTAACTCGGCCTCCCGGGCGCCTAGGCGGACCGTTCCCGCGCCGTTGGATTCCTCGCGGGATGCCGTGACCTCTGTTGGTCCGGCAACACGGATAATCCAGAAAGGCTCTGGAACAAATGGTGCCGGGAAATCGGTGGTGGACCTGTACATGAAAGGACAACTTACTGTTCTGAAGCAGTACTGGGACAAAGCCTCTGCCCCACTCTGTTTAAGATAATCAGCCCAGTCAAAGTCTAAGCCAGGATAACCTGCAAAAACAACACATAGAAACAAATTCAAGGCAGAACGCAATGAATAAATTGGTGTCAAATAACTATTTGCTGACACGAAAGAAATGTATTTAAGAATCTAATCCACAGCACAAACCACAATTCCTAATCCATGCACATCAAGCATTAAACACATAATATCAACAATGGTTATACAATGAGAAGGAAGGAACTGCAGATGCTGGTTTACACCGAAGGTAGACTTAATGTGCTGGAGTAACTCAGCAGGTGAGGCAACATCTCTGGAGAGAAGGAATGGGCGACGTCTCGGGTCGAGACCCTTCTTCAGACTGATGTCAGGGGAGGGAGCGGGACAGAGATAGAATGTAGTCGGAGACAGTAAAGGGCGTGTCCCACCAGCATCCGACTCCATGCGATGAGCGCGATCAAACTAGAAGCGGGGGCCGCGCGGAGGTCGGGTGATCCCCCGTACAGGGCCGTTCCCACCAGCATGCGCCTGCATGCGGCAAGCGCGACCAAACCGGCAGCGAGGGCCGCGCGGAGGTCGGGTGAGTGGCGCAACGCGGCGCAAAGTGAGGCGAACTTGGAGCGAAGTCTTAAAGGTAAGTTCGCCAGGACAGAGAGGGGCACACAGAGAGGGGCACAGAGGCACACACACACACAGAGGGCCACGGAGGCACGACGTCGAGATGGTGCGTAATGTGTCGAGGCAACTGCGACGCCGGACGGCTCAAGTGACCACGTTAGGTCGCGCTCATCGCATGGAGTTGCATGCTGGTGGGACAGGCCCTCTGGTGGGAGAACTGGGAAGGGGGTGGGGATGAAGAGAGAGGGAAAGCAAGGGGTTACTTGAAGTTGGAGAAGTCAACGTTCACACCGCTGTGTCAGCGGCCCAAGCAAAATATGAGGTGCTGTTCCTCCAATTTGCGCTGGGCCTCACTCTGACAGTGGAGGAGGCCCAGGACAGAAAGGTCAGTGTGGGAATGGGAGGGGGGAATTAAAGTGTTGAGCCACAGGGAGATCAGGTGGGTTTAGGCGGACTGAGCGGAGGTGTTCAGCGAAACGATCGGTGGGCCTGCGCTGGGTTCCGCCTTCAGGGGAAGTATTGTTCGACATGATGGGGTCATACAAAAAAATTATGGCGATGTATAAAATTTTGATTATATGATTGTGATTTTTTTTAAATCGCAGATACTTTCACATAAAGTCCCGTACACTACCATGTTGCTTACATTAATTTATATTGGTGTGAAAATGTGAACACTAAAATCTTCAGCGCGCGCCAACAAACGTCAACAAACGTTGCCTACAAGCTTCACAGACTAGTGCGACTTATGTTGTGGAATCTATCAACATCATTATTTTCCCAATGATTTGCGCAATAACAAATCTGACCACTCATGGCGGCGCAGCGGTAGAGTTGCTGCCTCACAGCGCCAGAGACCCGAGTTCGATCCCGGCTACGGGTGCTGTCTGTACGGAGTTTGTACGCTCTCCCCGTGACCTGCGTGGTTTTCTCCGGGATCTCCGGTTTCCTCCCACACTCCAAAGACGCGCAGATTTGTAGGTTAATTGGCTTCGGTATGAGTGTAAAATTGTCCCTAGTGTGTGTAGGATAGTGCTAGTGTGCGGGGATTGCTGGTCGGCGAGGACACGGTGGGCCCAAGGGCCAGTTTCCACGTGGTATCTCTAAACCAAACTGAGAAACATAGAAACATAGAAAATAGGTGCAGGAGTAGGCCATTCGGCCCTTCGAGCCTGCACTGCCATTCAATGTGATCATGGCTGATCATCCAACTCAGTATCCTGTGTGTTACACAAAAAGCTGGTGAAACTTAGCGGGTGCAGCAGCATCTAAGGAGCGAAGGAGATAGGCGACGTTTCGGGTCGAGACCCTTCTTCAGTATCCTGTACCTGCCTTCTCTCCATACCCCCTGATCCCTTTAGCCACAAGGGCCACATCTAACTCCCTCTCAAATATAGCCAATGAACTGGCCTCAACTACTTTCTGTGGCAGATAATTCCAGAGACTCACCACTCTGGAGCTGCAGGAAAGAACTGCAGATGCTGGTTTAAATCGAAGACAGACACAAAATGCTGGAGTAACTCAGCGGCACAGGCAGTATCTCTGGAGAGGAGGAATGTGTGACGTTTCGGGTCCTTGAAGAACGGCCTCGACCCGAAACGCCACCCATTCCTTCTCTCCAGAGATATTCTGCCTGTCCCGCTGAGTTACTCCAGCATTTTGTGTCTGTCTTCGATAAAAACTGAAATATGTTGCATAGCAGCTGAGATGCCTGCGATGTAAATGCACGAATCACCAGCTCGGTTTTAACCACTGTTGCCATGCAACAGCTAACACCCTCAATGTAAAATCAGTGCAAGATTTATACTAAGATAGAGACATCGAGCATGGAAACAGGCAGCTTGTCCATGCCGGTCAAGATGCCCCATCTACGCCAGATGCATTTACCCATTTCCCTCTAAACCTTCCCCAAGGACCAGTCTCATCCCGGTCACTCCCTCTTGTCCCCTCTGCCATCAGGCAAAATGTACAGAAGTGTGAAAACGAATGCACACCTCCAGATTCAGGGACAGTTTCTTCCCAGCTGTTATCAGGCAACTGAACCATCCTACCACCAACCAGAGAGTGGACCTGACCTCCCAACTACCTCATTGGAGACCCTTGGACTATCCTTGATCGGACTTTACAGAACTTAATCTTGCGCTAAACGTTATTCCCTATATACTGTATCTGTACACTGTGGACAGTTTGATAGGAGGCCATTCGGCCCTTCAAGCCAGCACCGGCATTCAATGTGATCATGACTGATCATCCCCAATCAGTACCCCGTTCCTGCCTACTCCCCATAATCCCCTGACTCCGCTATCTTAAAGAGCCCTATCTAGCCCTCTCTTGAAAGTATCCAGAGAACCGGCCTCCACCACCCTCTGAGGCAGAGAATTCCAGACTCACGACTCTCTGTGAGAAAAAGTGTTTCCTTGTCTCCGTTCTAAATGGCTTACCTCTTATTCTTAAACTGTGGCCCCTGGTTCTGGACTCCCCCAACATGGGAACATGTTTCCTGCCTCTAGTGTGTCCAAACCCTTAATAATTTTATATGTTTCAATAAGATCCCCCCTGATCCTTCTAAATTCCAGAGTGAATACAAGCCCAGCCGCTCCATTCTCTCAGCATATGACAGTCCCGCCATCCCGGGAATTAACCTGGTGAACCTGCGCTGCACTCCCTCAATAGCAAGAATGTCCTTCTTGTTAAATCTTTCCTCTCTGACGTTAAACTTACATCGTTGTGTTCTCGATTCCCCCACCCTGGATAAACGCCAGTGCATTCACCCTATGTGTCCCCCTCATGGTTTTATCCACCTACATAAGATCACTTTCCATTCTCCTGCGCTCCAAGGAATAGAGTCCTGGTCTTACCCAACTTCTCCCTGCAGCCCAGGTCCCCTAGTCCTGGCAACAACCTCGTAAACCTTCCCTGCGCCTTGTCTTGCTTAATGACGTCCTTCCCACAGCAGGGCGACCAAATCTGAACGCAATACTGCTAGGATGTTGCCAGGAGTCGAGGGCCTGAGTTCTATGGAGAGGTTGGAATAGGCTGGGACTATTCCTTGGAGCGCAGGAGGATGAGGGGTGATCTTATAGAGGTGTACAAGATCATGAGGGGAATAGATAAGGTGAATGCCCAGTCCTTTACCCACAGTAGAGGAATCAAGATCGAGAGGGGAACATATGTTTATGCTGAAAGGGACCAGATTTAATAGGAATCTGAAGGGCAGCTTTTTCACCCAGAGGGTGGTGAGTGTGTGGAATGAGCTGCCAGAGGATGTAGCTGAGTCACGTACAATATCAACATTTAAACGACAGCACGGTGGCGCAGCGGTAGAGCTGCTGCCTCACAGCGCCAGAGACCCGGGTTCGATCCTGACTACGGGTGCTGTCTGTAGGGAGTTTGCACGTTCTCCCCGTGACCGACGTGGGTTTTCTCCGAGATCGTCGGTTTTTTTCCGACACTCCCAAGACGTGCAGGTCTGTAGGTTGATTGGCTTTGGTGTAAATGTAAATTGTCCCTAGTGTGCGTAGGGTAGTGTTAACATGCGGGGATCGCTGGTCGGCGCGGACCCGGTGGGCCGAAGGGCCTGTTTCCGCGCTGTATCTCTAAACTAAACCGACAGGTGCGTGGATAGGAATGCTTTAGAAGAACATGGGCCAAACGTGGGCAGGCGAGACTGGAGTAGATGGGGCTTCTTGGCCGGCGTGGGCAAGATGGGCCGAAGAGCCTGTTTCTACAATGCATAACTTGATCGGGTGAATTATTACTGCAAATACCTTGCCTTAGTTTTTATTTTTCTATCTGAAAAAAACTTTAATTTGTCTGAAAGAAACACTGACCTTTGGGAGGAGTAAGATGGACTCCGTTTTTAAGGCACCACTGGACGGGCAAAATCCCTGGTGAATCAGCGTGGCACAGCATTGCGTTTCCACAAGCATCTGGCCTCAAGTCATCAATTGTGATCATGAAATACTGATCATTAAAAACCTGCAGGAGTAAAGACAAAAAAATTAAGCAAATATGATGTTTCGTCTGCTTTTTATACAATTGCATTCAAAAATGAAAAACACTTCTGAAATCATCTTTTGGTTTGGTTTAGCTTAGAGATACAGTGCGGAAACAGGCCCCGTCGGCCCACAACTCGCGGACGGACCAGCGATCCTCGCATATTAACATTACCCTTACACACGCCCGGGACAATTTACAATTATACCAAAGCCAATTAACGTACAAAGGCTGTAGGCCTTTAGAGAGTGGGAGGAAACCAGAGCACCCGGAGAACACCCACGCAGGTTGCAGGGAGAACGTACAAACTCCGTACAGACAGGATTCGTACTCGGGATTGAACCCGGGTCTCTGGCGCTGTGAGGCAGCAACTCTACCACTGCGCCGCCATTCAGCCCAGTTGCCATTTTTTTAAGAATACCAGCGTGGCACGGTGGCGCAGCTGATAAAGCGCCAAGGACCCGGGTTACATCTTGATCTAGGGTGCTGTTTGTGTGGAGTTTGCACATTCTCTCGGTGACGGCATAGATTTTTTTCCGGGTGCTCCAGATTCCCCCCACATCCCAAAGACGTACGGGTTTGTAGGTTAATCGGCCCTCTGTGCGTGGGGAGTGGATGAGAAAGTGGGATAGCACGGAACTAGTGCGAACGGATGATCGATGGTCAGCATGGACTCGGTGGGCCGAAGGGCCTGTTTCCACGCTGCATCCTCACAATAATCAACCAGAGCCCACTTAATATTTTAGCAATGTAGTGAGTTCAATTTTGATTAAAATGTGAATTAAATTAAAATGTTAACTAATTCGTTAACTAGTGTTAACTAATGGACTCTCTCTAACTTCTACAGGTGCCCAGTATAGAGCTTGCTGACCGGTTGCATCGAGGCTTGGTTCGGCAACTTGAGCGCCCTGGAGCAGAAAAGACTACAAAAAGTCGTAAACACTGCCCAGTCCATCATCGGCTCTGACCTCCCTTCCATCGAGGGGATCTATCACAGTCGCTGCCTCAAAAAGGCTGGCAGCATCATCAAGGACCCACACCATCCTGGCCACACACTCATCTCCCCGCTACCTTCAGGTAGAAGGTACAGGAGCCTGAAATCTGTAACATCCAGGTTCAGAAATATCTCCTTCCCCATAGCCATCAGGCTATTAAAGTGAAGAAGCGTCTCGACCCGAAACGTCGCCTATCTCCTTCGCTCCTTAGATGCTGCTGCACCCGGTGAGTTTCTCCAGCTTTGTGTGTAACCCCCAGGCTATTAAACTCAACTGAAACAAATCTCTGAACATTAACAGCCCATTATCTGTTTATTTGCACTTTATCTGTTTATTTATTCATGTGTGTATATATTTATATAATGGTATATGGACACACTGATCTGTTTTTGTAGTCAATGCCTACTATGTTCTGTTGTGCTGAAGCAAAGCAAGAATTCCATTGTCCTATCTGGGACACACAACAAACTCTCTTGACTTGACTAGTTTAAGGCTAACCAAACTAGAACAATTTGTAGGTTAATCGGCCCCTCTGTAACTTGCCCCCCTAGTGTGTCCATATACCATTATGGACACACTAGGGGGGCATTATATACCATGGACTCGGTGGGCCGAAGGGCCTGTTTCCACACTACAACCTCACAATAATCAACCAGAGCGCCCAGTTAATGTTTTGGCAATGTGGTGCGTTCAATTTGATTAAAATGTGAACTAAATTAAAATGTTAACTAATTTGTTAACTAGTGTTAACTAATGTTAGAAACATAGAAACATAGAAATTAGGTGCAGGAATAGGCCATTTGGCCCTTCGAGCCTGCACCGCCATTCAATATGATCATGGCTGATCATCCAACTCAGTATCCCGTACCTGCCTTCTCTCCATACCCTCTAATCCCCTTAGCCACAAGGGCCACACCTAACTCCCTCTTAAATATATCCAATGAACTGGCCTCAACTACCCTCTGTGGCAGAGAGTTCCAGAGACCCACCACTCCCTGTGTGAAAAAATTCCTTCTCATCTCGGTCCTAAAGGATTTCCCCCTTATCCTTAAGCTGTGACCCCTTGTCCTGGACCTCCCCAACATCGGGAACAATCTTCCTGCATCTAGCCTGTCCAACCCCTTAAGAATCTTGTAAGTTTCTATAAGATCCCCTCTCAATCTCCTAAATTCTAGAGAGTATAAACCGAGTCTATGCAGTCTTTGTTCATAAGACAGTCCTGACATCCCAGGAATCAGTCTGGTGAACCTTCGCTGCACTCCCTCTATGGCAATAATGTCCTTCCTCAGATTTGGAGACCAGAACTGTACGCAATACTCCAGGTGTGGCCTCACCAAGACCCTATACAACTGAAGTAGAACCTCCCTGCTCCTATACTCAAATCCTTTTGCTATGAAAGCTAACATACCATTGGCTTTCTTCACTGCCTGCTCTACCTGCATGCCTACTTTCAATGACTGGTGTACCATGACACCCAGGTCGCGCTGCATCTCCCCTTTTCCTAATCGGCCACCATTTAGATAGTAGTCGGTTTTCCTATTTTTGCCACCAAAGTGGATAACCTCACATTTATCCACATTATACTGCATCTGCCAAACATTTGCCCACTCACCCAGCCTATCCAAGTCACCTTGCATTCTCCTAGCATCCTCCTCACAGCTAACACTGCCCCCCAGCTTAGTGTCATCCGCAAACTTGGAGATATTGCCTTCAATTCCCTCATCCAGATCATTTATGTATATTGTAAATAGCTGGGGTCCCAGCACTGAGCCTTGCGGTACCCCACTAGTCACTGCCTGCCATTGTGAAAACGACCCGTTAACTCCTACTCTTTGCTTCCTGTTTGCCAGCCAGTTCTCTATCCACACCAATGCCATATGCTTTAAGTTTATATACTAATCGCTTATGTGGGACCTTGTCGAAAGCCTTCTGGAAGTCCAGATACAGCACATCCACTGGTTCTCCCCCATCCATGCTACTAGTTACATCCTCGAAAAATTCCACAAGATTTGTCAGACATGATTTACCTTTCGTAAATCCATGCTGACTTTGTCCAATGATTTCACCACTTTCCAAATGTGCTGCTATCCCATCTTTAATAACTGACTCTAGCAGTTTCCCCACTACCGATGTTAGACTAACTGGTCTGTAATTCCCCGTTTTCTCTCTCCCCCCCTTCTTAAAAAGAGGGGTTACGTTTGCTACCCGCCAATCCTCAGGAACTACTCCAGAATCTAAAGAGTTTTGAAAGATTATCACTAATGCATCCACTATTTCCGGAGCTATTTCCTTAAGTACTCTGGGATGCAGCCTATCTGGCCCTGGGGATTTATCGGCCTTTAATCCATTCAATTTACCCAACACCACTTCCCGACTGACCTGGATTTCACTCAAGTACTCCTTTGACCTGCGGTCCCCTGCTATTTCCGGCAGATTATTTATGTCTTCCTTAGTGAAGACGGAACCAAAGTAGTTATTCAATTGGTCCGCCATATCCTTGTTCCCCATGATCAACTCACCTGTTTCTGACTGCAAGGGACCTACATTTGTTTTAACTAATCTCTTTCTCTTCACATATCTATAAAAACTTTTGCAGTCAGTTTTTATGTTCTCTGCCAGTTTTCTTTCATAATCTATTTTTCCTTTCCTAATCAAGCCCTTTGTCCTTCTCTGCTGGTCTCTGAATTTCTCCCAGTCCTCTGGTATGCTGCTTTTTCTGGCTACTTTGTACGCATCATCCTTTGCTTTGATACTATCCCTGATTTCCCTTGTTATCCACGGATGCACTACCTTCCCTGATCTATTCTTTTGCCAAATTGGGATGAACAATTTTTGTAGTTCATTCATGCAGTCTTTAAATGTCTTCCATTGCGTATCCACCATCAACCCTTTTAGAATTGATTGATTAGTTTAAGGCTTAAGGGCCTGTCCTACCAGCATGCAACTCTATGCGATGAACGCGATCAAACTAGAAGCGGGGGCCGCGCGGAGGTCGGGTGATCCCTGTACAGGGCCGTTCCCACCAGCATGCACCTGCATGCGGCAAGCGCGACCAAACCGGCAGCGAGGGCCGCGCGGAGGTCGGGTGAGTGGCGCAACGCGGCGCAAAGTGAGGCGAACTTGGAGCGAAGTCTAAGGTAAGTTTGCCAGGACAGAGAGGGGCACAGAGGCACACACACAGAGGGCCATGGAACAACACACATAGAGGGTCACGGAGGCACCTACAGAGAGGGTCACGGAGGCACGACGTCGAGGCGTCGAGGCGACAAGCCGTTGCCACGCGGAATTTTCGAACATAGTCAGTTTTACGGAGCCCCGCGCGATGTCGGGACGAACTCCGCACAATTCCGCACGGCTCCGGCGATCGAAGTGGGACCGGCCCCGCGACGCTGGACGGCTCAAGCGACCACGTTAGGTCGCGCTCATCGCATAGAGTTGCATGCTGGTGGGACAGGCCCTTAACCAAACTAGAACAATTTTACTGTTGCCTTGCAAAAGACAGAAAATAAATCCTATATTACAATGAATGTTTATTTTTTTTTTAAATGTTACTCTAACTTCAGAATTATAAATAGAAAACTTTCTGAATGTTCTGGAACCAATTTTTGGGAAATAGTGTTCTTAGGGAGGGGTATCGCGAGTGTTTTTTTGTTTGCTGTGATACAATAAATATTTGCATTCTGGAATCCATCACCCCGGGATAATTTAGATGAAAGGGTCAGCGACCTACGGCCCGAATCCGGCCCGTAACCCAAAATCATCCTGCACGCCGGCGTATTTTTTTCCAATTAGTCCCGGGGCTTGCAGGGGACCTGTGAACTGCAGGTAGACAAAAAATGCTGGAGAAACTCAGCGGTTGCGGCAGCGTCTATGGAGGTAAGGAAATAGGCAACGTTTCGGGCCGAAACCCTTCTTCAGATCTTCGGCCCGAAACGTCGCCTCTTTCATCCGCTCCATAGATGCTGCCGCACCCAGCTGAGTTTCTCCAGCGTTTTTGTCTACCTTCGATTTTCCAGCATCTGCAGTTCCTTCTTGAACTTGTGAACTGTAGCTAGACCCAGGGCTCGCAGGTGACCTGTGAACTGCAGAAAACTAATTGAACAACACGTGAAAACTAATGCGAAAAACAACACCAAGTGTCACGCTAGGTGGCATGTATTATTACTAATGTATGTATTATTAATATGTACAAACCAAGGGGGAAACGTTGGGTCCCGTCCCCTCAAAGCCTGGTTGCAGTGGGGGGCTACCTGCAGCATCATAGACACACACTAACCCCCCCCTTGATATTATATGTAATATTCATTCGCTCGTTACTTCATCCCCCGCCCTATCCACTCACGCATAGCCCCCAACTGCACAGGCGCGGCTGGAGAGGGAGGTAGAGAGGGAGAGGGAGGGGGGTAGAGATTGAAGGGTGGCGGGGGGGTGTGTGGCTTCCCGAACGCAATACTCCATCACTCTCCCATGTCCCAATATTCACCACTCTCTAGAGGGGGGGGGGGGGGCAGAGAGGGAGGGGAGACAGAGGGAGGGGGTGGAGGCAGCAGCCTCCCCACCAGGCACCGGGCCCGAGCTGCGGCCGGCGTGGACCCGAGCGAGGCCCGGATGATCTGAGGACGGTCAAAAGCAGCGGAGGGCCGGCCAATCGTGGCTTCCGCCAGGGGAAGCCCACCTACCCGCATGAGAAACGATCAGGCGGGGGAGGCGGAGAGGAGGTGGTCCCCAGTGACAGCCAGGTGTGACTGGGATCACCGGCGAGGAAAAGGCGTCACGATTCCCCGAGTCCCTGCGATCGACTGAGGAATCGCAGGTCTCCATAGACGGCCTCTCCCAGAGGGAGTAATGTCCGCCACGATCAACTTCCCATCGTGCTCACCCGCGCCCGCGCGGAGATAACGGCTGTCGTTATTAGCAAAGTTCTAGAACTTCAAGGAGCCCAGCGAAGCGGGCAGAACGACTTGAGCTGCAGTTTAAAAACGCTAAGTTACAAATTTAAAGAAGTGAAAGTTAAGAAGCCAAGAAGTACAGAAGTACAGAACAGGGGTGATGTCACTCGCAAGGCGAGCAGAGGCAGATCCATTGTGACCTCATCAGTGAGATCATCTCGTTTATTTACCAAGTTATTTGAAATTTTTGAACATTTTTATAAATAACACGGGGGAAAAAATGCATCAAATTTTCCGACGAGGCGATTTTTGACATCATGACGTAAACCTCTACCGGAATATGTAAAAATGTTACCGTTAGTGCGTTGTGTTTTCGAGGAGACACACACTCACAAATAAATACATCCACATCCAAGATCAGAGTTTTATAATTATAGAGATTATTACTAATTACTAATTTAGTTAGTATGTATTATTATTACCTCCGTTTATTAACTATGGCGATAGATGTGGCCCGCCATCCGCTCACAGACACGGGTCCTGGCCCCTATGCAGAGCAAGGCTGACGACACCTGGTTTAGACAAAGGGATGAAAGACCGGTCAATGCTCACCTTGGTCACTGTGGCGGGGAAAATGGAACAAGGCTCTCTTGGATCGACTGCCTCCAATTTCATACCGACCTTGAAGCCGTGCGTCCTTATATCAGGCTGGTCCTGCAATTATTAACCAAAGAACAAATATCAGAAAGGTTGACGTTTCAATGGGGTCCACGGCGGCGCAGAGGTAGAGTCGTTGCCTCACAGTGTGTTCAGCGCCAGAGACCCGGGTTCGATCCCGACTACGGGTGCTGTCTGCACGGGGTTTGTACGTTCTCCCCAGGTTTTCTCCGAGATCTTCGGTTTCCTCCCGCACTCCAAAGACGTACAGGTTTGTAGGTTCATTTGCTTGGTTGAAGTGTAAATTGTCCCTAGTGTGTGTAGGATGGTGTTAGTGCACGGACATTGCTGGTCGGTGCGGGCCGAAGGGCCTGTTTCCGCGCTGTACCTCAAAAGTACGTTTGACAGAACTGGTAATAGGCGTATCTGACGATCTTAACTCCGGTGCCGATTGAAACACGGAATTTTAATTTATTGAAAGTCAACAAGATCTCCAAATTCAAATAAATCCAGAAAACCGCAGGTCTTAATCAAGCTCCCTCCTTGACAAAGCTCAATGTGTCTCCGAATTTCTGCTGCAGTTTATGAACGGCCGGTTGGTTGCTGGGCTCTTAAAAGTAACAAGTGAACTGCTTTTAAATTACTCTCCACAAAATAGGTTCAAGAAATTCAGTTCAGTTTAGCTTAGTTTTGAGATACAGCGCGGAAACAGGCCATTCGGCCCACCGAGTCCGTGCCGACCAGCGATCCCCGCACATTAGCACGATCCTACACACACTAGGGACAGTTTACATTTATACCAAGCCGATTAAATCACAAACCTATCCGTCTTTGGAGTGAATGAGAACAAAATCAAGGCAGACGACACTTTTTCTATTTGCAACTTCATAAGTGATAGGAGCAGAATTAGGCCATTCGGCCCATCAAGTCTACTCCGCCATCCAATCTCTCCCTCCTAACCCCATTCTCCTGCCTACTCCCCATAACCTCTGACACCTGCACTAATCAAGAATCTATCTAACTCTATCTAACAAAATATCCACTGACTTGGCCTCCACCACATCAGTGAACCTAAGCCCATTTTCCACCGACCTGCTCCCAATACTTGGAGACAAACTATCTTTAGTGTCTGGAAAATTGGCCGTGATAATTCGTACAATTATAATTGTAAAATTAGTTATTTCTGAAAGTTCCCTCTTCCATTGCCGACTGTGTTCCAACAAAGATTTCCGTAACATCTGTGTCCAACTTAGGAAAATTGGCAGTGCTGACTCCTCTTTGTAATAGGATACGCCACAAATCCTCGAGCTCTTTTTCAATATTAGAAATTTCAACCAGAGCCCAAGTATTCCAGAACAATCCAGGGTGATAACAAAAATAAAACGCAAAGAACTGCAGTAAACCGTAAAACTGGAGTTTAATATATTCCACTAAGCCGAGAATATTGCAATACTTTCGAGATCCAGTGCGGAAAGTGGCCCTTTGACCCAGTGAGTCCGTGCCTCCCCCCCCTCCGACATCAGTCTGAAGAAGGGTCTCGACCCAAAACGTCGCCTATTCCTTCACTCCGTAGATGCTGCCTCACCCGCTGAGTTACTCCAGCATTTTTGTCTACCCCCCACCACCAACATTATTCTACACCCAAGGGACAATTTACTGAAGCCAATTAACCTACAAAGCCCATTGGTTTAGCACATGAAAGGAACAGGTAATCTAACGTTTGGAAAGGGAAAACCTTTTCTATATTTTTACTTCTCAACTCTCTTACCCAGCCCGCAGCTGTCTGTTTTTTAACTTCTTTCTTTTATTTTTTAGTGAGTTTTAGTGTTTTGTTTTTGGAGCCCTAGTCTTTTTTATGTGGGGGGGGGGGGGGGGGGGAAGGGGGAAACTATTATTCCGGGTCCCTACCTGGTCGGAGAGGCAGCTTTTCTCCGGGCTGCATCTTCGACCCGTCCTCGCAGCCTACCAGCGGGCCTGGAGCGGCGTTTACCTGAGGGGGCCGCCCAGAACCTCGGCTTCGGCAGCGGCTCAGCGCTGGAGCACCACCGCGGAGGGGAGCGGAGCGGGCGATACCTTGCCTGGGTCGCCGTGCTGGAGCTCCGGAATGCTCAGACCGCAGGTCAACGTCGCGGAGCTGCGGGACTGTGGAGCGGCCGGCAGCGCTGAACTTCAACATCGGGAGCCTGGGATCTCTCGGCGAGATCATTAGTTGTGGAGCTCCATCCAGCGCGGCCTTGTCGGCTTCGGAAGCCACGGACTCCGGTAGGGAAGCGGCCGTTCCGGGTGTCCCAAGCCGCTGTGAGGACTCTCCCGACGCTGGAGCACCAACACCCGGCGAGAACGGCCTAAAACATCGGGCCGCCGTAGCGCCAACTGCGAAGGCCTCAATAGGCCCGACTATGGGTGGACTTGGGGATGGGACTGGACTTTGTGCCTTCCCCCACAGTGGGAACCATTGTGGGGGGATGTTTTTATGTTCATTGTTAATTCTTTAGTGTTGTGTCTTATCTTTATCTGTGTGCTGCATGGCAAGTCAAATTTCACTTCACCAATTGGTGTATGTGACAATAAATGTCCTTTGTCCTTTGTTAATTGAACACTTTAAATTATCCTTTAGCATAGGCTATTGGCCAAGAGAATCAAACAGAAGTCTCTCTCTGTACATGTTCATTAGTGATGGTAGTAGAATTAGGCCATTCGGCCCATCAAGTCTACTCTGCCATTCAATCATGGCCGATCTATTTTTCACTCCCAACCCCATTCTCCTGCCTTCTCCCCATAACCCCTGACACCCGCACCAATCAAGAATCTGTCAATCTCGGCCTTAAAAATAGCCATTGACTTCCACTGAGTCTGTGGAATTCTCTGCCTCAGAGGGCGGTGGAGGCCGGTTCTCTGGATGTTTTCAAGAGAGAGCGGATTATGAGTGAAAATTCTTGATCTTCATAGTGAAAAAATTAATAGATTGTAACTTAACTTGCGCTAATCTTTCTGATCACAAATCTTTCCGATATTTCTTTTCAAGAGAGAGCTAGATAGGGCTCTTAAAAATAGCGGAGTCAGGGGGATATGGGGAGAAGGCAGGAACGGGGTACTGATTGGGGATGATCAGCCATGAGCACATTGAATGGCGGTGCTGGCTCGAAGGGCCGAATGGCCTACTCCTGCACCTATTGTCTGTTGCCACCACAGCCGTCTGTGGTGATGAATCCCACAGATTCACCAGACTGAAGAAACTAAACGGATTGAGATGTGGCAGGTCTGGACCCTCTGACTAAAGAAATTCCTCCTCATCTCCTTCCTAAAAGTACGTCCTTTTATTCCGAGGCTGTGACCTCTAGTCTGAGTCTCTCCCACTACGCGCAAGAGAAAGACGCAGGGAACGAAAACTCGTGGAACAAGAAATTCTTACTATATTGCATTCCACTGAAAGAGAACGTGGAACCTGGAATGAGGCGGGTGGAACTATATTTAGGACTTGAATGGGTCGGGCTCAATGAGATGAGGGATTAATGTGAGGCCAAGTGGCATTGGTAATGATTGGCACGACTAACTGAACTTTATTGCCTTCCACCACAGTGAAGAATGCAGTGGTGGATATTTGTGTTAAATTCGATCGTGTATCGTGCGTTCTTTTTTCAACTGCATCGCTGCTGGCAAATTCATTTCACGGTACCTTTAGTTGGTGCCTGTGACAAATAAATTTTGTCACGTGCACTCCCGATGTTGGGGGTGTCCAGAACCAGGGGCCACTGCTCAAGAATAAGGGGTAAGCCATTTAGAACGGAGATGAGGAAACACTTTTTCCACACAGAGAGTTGTGAGTCTGTGGAATTCTCTGCCTCAGAGGGCGGTGGAGGCCGGTTCTCTGGATACATTCAAGAGAGAGCTAGATAGGGCTCTTGAAGATAGCGGAGTCAGGGGATATGGGGAGGAGGCAGGAACGGGGTACTGATTGGGGATGATCAGCCATGATCACATTGAATGGCGGTGCGGGCTCGAATGGCCGAATGGCCCTTTTATTGTCTATTGACAAATAAATTTGAAATTTGAACTTTGATTGTGTGTTAGGCCATGTAACTCCATATGATTCAAATTGCCTTGAACATGCTCGCAAGGACTATGGCACAGTGAATGGCATTGCGGTTGTACCGATGAACTATGACCCTACCACCTATGTAAGTGTAATTCGCAACCCGAAACACTCGGTCAAATTTCTAAGTTGTTGTTGACAGGATGGTTCAGTTGGCCGATGACAGTTTCTTCCCGGCTATTATCAGGCGTACGAACCATCCTATCGCTGAGGACGTCACGGTGGCGCAGCGGTAGAGTTGCTGCCTCACAGCGTCAGAGACCTGGGATCGATCCCATCCACGGGCGCTGTCTGTACGGAGTTTGCACGTTCTCCCCGTGACCTGCGTGGGTTTTCTCCGGGAGCTCCCGTTTCCTCCCACACTCCAAAGACGTGCAGGTTTGTAGGTTAATTGGCTTGGGATCAATGCAAAATTGTCCCTAGTGTGTGTAGGGTAGTGTTAATGCGTGGGGATCGCTGGACAGTACAGACTTGGTGGGCCGAAGGGCCTGTTTCCGCGCTTTATCTCTAAAACTAAAACCAGAGAGCCTCCCATCTACCTCATTGGAGACCCTCGAACTATATTTAATCGGGCTTTACCTTGCACTAAATGTTATTCCTTTCATCATGTATCTATACACTGTGAACGGCTCGATTGTAATCATGTATTGTCTTTCCGTTGACTGGTTAGAACGTAACAAAAAGCTTTTCACTGTACCTCGGTACACGTGACAATAAACTAAACTGAACTAATCGTACACCCAAGGTAGACAAAAGTGCCGGGGAAACTCAGCGGGTGAGGCAGCGAAGGAAATAGGCAACGTTTCGGGTCGAAACTCTTCTTCAGACTGAAGAAGGGTTTCTATACCCAAACTGAGCCCAAACCTCGCATCAAAGAGACTACACGTTGCGATGCAATATTGCGAAGGACCAGGATTAATATAGGACTCTTACATTCAATGTTAAAGTCAAACTAAGATCCAGACTATACAGAATTCCCGGGAATGTTTCTAGGCGTGGATGTCTATCACCTCTTAAAATGTAATCACTGTAATTGGAAGGGCCGTTCATGGCCTCAAACATCAGAAAGCCATCCACGAAAGTCACCAGGAATTACCGACACCCAAAGATTTTAAAGAATACGCATTGTTTTTAAGCGACGGCAGGGCAGGACAAGAGTCTACAGGAGGGTTTCGGCCCGAAACGTTGCCCATTTCCTTCGCTCCATAGATGCTGCTGCACTCGCTGAGTTTCTCCAGCTTTTTGTGTAACCCTCGATTCTCCAGCACCTGCAGGAGATTCTTTAACACGAGTTTCTTCAGCATTTTTGTCCACCTTCGATTTTCCAGCATCTGCAGTTCGTTCTTACACGAAGGACACGAGTCTAATTTATTTGGCGCTGCAGAGTCCAAGACACAGTAATTTGGCTTAGTTGGTGTTTGTGAGGCCTGATGGTATCACTGTTGGTATAGAAACACAGAAAATAGGTGCAGGAGTAGGCCATTTGGCCCTTCCAGCCAGCACCGCCATTCAATGTGATCATGGCTGATCATCCCCAATCAGTACCCCGTTCCTGCTTTCTCCCCATATCCCTTGATTCCACTAGTCCTAAGAGCTAAATCTATCTCTCTCTTGAAAACGTTTAGTGAATCGGCCTCCACTGCCTTCTGTGGCAGAGAATTCCACAGATTCACAACTCTCTGGGTGAACCATATTGGCCAAAAAAACGTATTGGCCGATTTCTGTGCTCTACATGTAATAAGAAGGAACTGCAGATGCTGGTTTATACAAAGTGCTGGAGTAACTCAGCGGAACAGGTGACGTTTCAGGTCGAGACCCTACTTCAGTCTACACATTTTGTAGGAATAGTGCGCTCCGGTTTCCTCCCACACTCCAAAGACGTACAGGTTCGCAGGTTAATTTGGCTTCGGTAATAAATTGTAAATTGTCCCTAGTGTGTGTAGGATTGCCGGTCGGCGGGCCGAACGGCCTGTCTCCGTGCTGCCTCTTTAACAAAAGAAAAGATTAAATGACCTGTTGAAATATCCCCAGAAATGGTCTTCGAGTTTAAGATGTGAAGTGCGTTCATCAAAAGAAATCTACTGAGGTTTCATTTGGCAATAACTCGCCTCATAAAATGTCTGCAATTTGGCTGAAAGAAAAATATATGATTATTACAATGGTCTTGGGAAGTTTTAACCTGAAATTTAGAGCGTCCATATATTGGGCCATAAAAAGGGCTCTCACATTCCAAATTCTTTCCCTGGTGTTGAATATTTTCAGCCAAGATATATGTACTTTTAAAAACAAAATGTATTTAAAGATACAGGGTGGAAACAGGTACTTTGGCCCATCAAGTCCTCACCAGCCATCCGTCACCACTTCATGCCTTTTTCTATGCTATCTCATTTTCATAAAGATAACAGAGTCAAGGGATATGGGGAGAAGGCAGGAACGGGGTACTGATTGGGGATGATCAGCCATGATCACAGTGAATGGTGGTGCTGGCCTGAAGGGCCGAATGGCCTCCTCCTGCACCCTATTGTCTATTGTCATTCTCGACACATGAGGCACGATTTAGTTTAGTTTAATTTAGAGATACAGCGCGCAAAGGGACCCTTCAGCCCACCGAGTCCGCAACATCCAGCGATCCCCACACATTAACACTATCCTACACACACAAGTCACATTTTTATACCAAGCCAATTAACCTACAAAACCTGTCAAGTCTTTGTAGTGTGTGAGGAAACCGAAAGTCTTGGAGAAAACCCACTCTGGTCACGGGGAGAACGTACAAACTCCGTACAGACAGCGCCCATAGTCGGGATCGAACCCGGGTCTCTGGCGCTGTGAGGCAGCAACTCTACCGCTGCCCCAAATTAAACTAAACCAAACAGAAGATATGTACTTTAATTTTAAAAATGTATTTAAAAATACAGGATGGAAACAGGCCCTTTGGCCCATCAAGTTGTCACCGGCCATCCGTCACCCCTTTAGGCCAGTTCGATGTTATCTCATTTTTACATCCATTCTCTACACATTTGGTGCGATTTACAGAGGGCCAATTAACCTACAAACCTGCACGCCTTTGGGACGAAGGGAGGAAACCGGAGCACGCGGAGAAAACTCAAGCGGTCACGGGGGAAGAACCTGTCAACTCCACACAGACAGCACCCGAGGTCAGGATCGAACCCAGGTCTCTGGGCGCTGTGAGGCAGTGGCACTACCCGCTGCTGCAAAGCGAAATCCATTTCTGAGGACATTAAAAAAATCCTTCCGTTGAACATTTGCAACAGAATTCTAATCTGCAATTTTTGCATTTCTTCTCAAACATGTGGCATCAAATGTGAAAACAAGTAGAGAATTAATACCCATTGGTCCGACAAAAAAAAGCTGGCATGGGTTTTTCACAAAGGATTCGTATTTCTGAAGCAATTCTTAAATTTGCAAAGGGGACTAGAAATATTTGAGACTAAAGCAGGCAGTTTACAAAGCAGCAGAATAAATTGGATGCCAACACTAGGGGTAACTGTGAGCGGAACAGACGACTGCATTAAATTAATATAGAACTGAGACCAATATTGGCTGTGGAAGAATTCATGTGCTAATTTAAAAGCAAACATTGGAGACTTGCTCGATTTGCATAGGCACTGCAAATCGATAAATAAAATAGCGTAGTATCTTTTTCCACCTCACTTCCAGATCACAATCATTTGTCAACGGCAGTTCTTGCAGAAACTCTTAACATTTCTCCCAAATGCCTCGAACGCAATTATAGCCGGAATTAAATAAAAACCAAAGCTGGCAGGAGGCCAAGATGAAAGGTGCAAGAAGGAACGGCAGATGCTGGTTTAAACTGCAGACACAAAGTGCTGGAGTAACTCAGCGGGTCAGGCAGCATCTGTGGAGAACATGGATAGGTGACGTTTCAGAGTGCTGGAGTAACTCAGCGGGTCAGGCAGCATCTGTGGAGAACATGGATAGGTGACGTTTCACAGAGTGCTGGAGTAACTCAGCGGGTCAGGCAGCATCTGTGGAGAACATGGATAGGTGACGTTTCACAGAGTGCTGGAGTAACTCAGCGGGTCAGGCAGCATCTGTGGAGAACATGGATAGGTGACGTTTCGGGTCGGGACCCTTTCTTCCCTCCCCCGACAATCAGTCTGAAAAAGGGTCTCAACCAGAAACGTCACACATACCTTCTATCCACAGATGCTGCCTGACCCGCTGAGTTACTCCAGCACTCTGTGAAACGTCACCTATCCATGTTCTCCACAGATGCTGCCTGACCCGCTGAGTTACTCCAGCACTCTGTGTCTTTTTCTGTCTGTAACATTACTCGTCTGTATTTCTCACATCGGTGACAAGTGAGCGATTGAAACATTTAACAACTCTCAGTAGGTTTTTTCAAACACAAAGTGGGAAGTTCGGTAGTATGTCAAGGTAAAGATTCCATACTCACTTCAAGGATGATGTACTTTGTGGTCGTACAGCAGTACATTTTGTACGAGATGTATGAAAGCCGGCACTGAGCCACAAGCAATTCAATTAAATATCCAGTTGCAAAAACATTATTGATCATCAATCACAAAATGGAAGAAGTCTCATGGTAAAAGGAACGCAGAAGCACAGCGGCATAGATGGTCGAGCCACTACCCGACGCCGGGTTCCATCCTGACCTCGGGTGCTGTCTGTGTGGAGTGTGTACGTTCTCCCCGTGACCCACGTGGGTTTTCTCCGGGTGCTCCTGTTTCCTGCCACACTCCAAAGACGTGCGGGTTTGTAGGTTAATCCCCCTAGTGTGTAGGGAGTGGATGAGAAAGTGGGATAGCATAGAACTAGTGTAAATGGGTGATCGTACAAACTCCGTACAGACAGCACCCGTAGTCAGGAACAAACCCGGGTCTCTGAGGCAGCAACTCTACTGCTGCGCCACCGTGCCGCCCACACTCTTTAGTCGAATTGTTACATTCATCACATCGAGGATATATTACTTTAGAAATCTTCATTATGGTGGGTTTGCAGATCAGTGTTATTTTAATGCTGTATTGTTTAAATCTGAATACTGAAATTGTGAAATGCACATTGCAGTTGAAAAATTGTCTTGACAAGCCAATTAATATTCAATGTTCTAACAATTAAGATCACAGTCCATTAACAGATAGCTCCAAATAGCCTTTTCATAGCTGCGTTACTTTTATTTGCCAAGTATAGATATTTTTCACCTCAACATAACGTACATGGAAAATCAACTGGTTAAAATAAAACTCAAATTACATTCATAACTATTCTTTGTTTTGTTTCCATGTGCTGTTTTTCCTCATGGTGGGTATATAGACCGAACTGCCTGTGGAAGCCGATTAGGAAAAGGGGAGATGCAGCGCGACCTGGGTGTCATGGTACACCAGTCATTGAAAGTAGGCATGCAGGTGCAGCAGGCAGTGAAGAAAGCGAATGGTATGTTAGCTTTCATAGCAAAAGGATTTGAGTATAGGAGCAGGGAGGTTCTACTTCAGTTGTTTAGGGTCTTGGTGAGACCACACCTGGAGTATTGCGTACAGTTCTGGTCTCCAAATCTGAGGAAGGACATTATTGCCATAGAGGGAGTGCAGAGAAGGTTCACCAGACTGATTCCTGGGATGTCAGGACTGTCTTATGAAGAAAGACTGGATAGACTCGGTTTATACTCTCTAGAATTTAGGAGATTGAGAGGGGATCTTATAGAAACTCACAAAATTCTTAAGGGGTTGGACAGGCTAGATGCAGGAAGATTGTTCCCGATGTTGGGGAGGTCCAGGACATGGGGTCACAGCTTAAGGATAAGGGGGAAATCCTTTAGGACCGAGATGAGAAGGATTTTTTTCACACAGAGAGTGGTGGGTCTCTGGAACTCTCTGCCACAGAGGGTATTTGAGGCCAGTTCATTGGCTATATTTAAGAGGGAGTTAGATGTGGCCCTTGTGGCTAAGGGGATCAGAGGGTATGGAGAGAAGGCAGATACGGGATACTGAGTTGGATGATCAGCCATGATCATATTGAATGGCGGTGCAGGCTCGAAGGGCCGAGTGGCCTACTCCTGCACCTAATTTCTATGTTTCTATGTCTATGTTTCTAGGAGGTAGTCGAGTCTGGGACTATCCCAACGTTTAAGAAACAGTTAGACAGCTACATGGATAGGACAGGTTTGGAGGGTTATGGACCAAGCACAGGCAGGCGGGACTGGTGTAGCTGGGACATGTTGGCCGATGTGGGCAAGTTGGGCCGAAGGGCCTGTTTCCACACTGTATCACTCTGTGACTCTGTCAATGCAGGTAAACTATGCACAAGGCCTCTCTCTGACCTCAATGAGGTAAAGAACAACGAACTTGCAGCAGAAGCTGAGCTGACATAGGCTCACACTGCAGGGAATCAGGCCCTTCGGCCCAACGTCCATGCCAGCCCACCATGCCCTATCTCCATTAGTCCCACCTGGTGGCACAGCGCTAGAGTTGCTGCCAAACAGCGCCAGAGACCCGGGTTCGATCCTGACCTCGCGTGCTGTCTGTACGGAGTTTGTACGTTCTCCCCGTGACCTGCGTGGGTTTTCTCCGGGTGCTCCGGTTTCCTCCCACACTCCAAAGACGCGCAGGGTTGTAGGTTAATTGGCTTCAGTAAATTGTCCCCAGATGGGGGGATAGAACTAGTGTAGGACCGATTGTTGGTCAGCATGCCCTCGATGGGCCGAAGGGCCTGTTTCCAAGCTGCACCTCCAAACTAAACTAAATAATTACATTTCTTAGAAACATTTCCATCACATGTTCTCAGAAACCTTTCTATCGTTTGCATTTGTCGTTGAATTATAATGTTTGCACTATCATGACCAATCTATTTTTCACTCTCAACCCCATTCTCCTGCCTTCTCCCCATAACCTCTGACACCCGTACGGATCAAGAATCTGTCAATCCCAGCCTTAAAACTATCCGCACTGACCAGCGATCCCCGCATATTAACACAAGCCTACACACACTAGGGACAATTTTCACTTATATCAACTATACGAATATATCCATAAAAACATCCACTGACTTGGCCTCCACAGCCGTCTGTGGCGTTGAATTCCACAGATTCACCACCCTCTGACTAAAGAAATTCCTCCTCATCTCCTTCCTAAAGGAACATTACAATCTGGTTTGGGAATTGCTCTGCCCAGGACAAGAAGGCTCTGCAGAGAGTAGTGTGTTCGGCCGAACGCACTATGGGAACTTCTCTCGCCCCTCTGCAGGAACTATACATCAGAAGGTGCAACTCCAGAGCCAATAAGATAATGGGAGACCCCTTCCACCCCTGCAACGGACAGTCAGGCAAACGCCTCTGTTGCCATGCTGTGAGAACGGAGAGGATGAGAAGGCGTTTCTTCCCAGAGGCCATTCGGTCTGTAAACTCCTATCTCACCAGGGAGTAACTCTACTAACTTACTGGACCACAATACCGCCCACAATATTTAATATGGAAAAGAACATGTGATTCTGTTTGTAGTTTGTTGGTTGTTTGTGTGTTTGTTTTTTGCACAAAGTCCGCAGGCACGGCCACTTTTCATTTCACTGCACATCCCGTATGTGTATGTGACGAATAAACTTGACTTGACTTGACTTAATCCCTTTATTCTGAGGCTGTGGCCTCTGGTCCTAGACTCTCCCACTAGTGGAAACATCCTCTCCACATCCACTCTATCCAGGCCTTTCACCTTCACCTTGTATATAATTCTGGGGATGGTGTTTCTAAAAGTTTGTCCTTTTACTCCTAGTCTGGTCCTAGACTGTCCCACTTGTACAAGAGAAAGATGCAGTGAGATGCGGAACAAGATCTCATGACACTGCATCCCAGCAGCTAACATGTAATAACATTTTAGATTTTTGGTTTAGATACAGCACGGGAACAGGCCCTTCGGCCCATCGAGTCCGCACCGACCAGCGATCCCCGCACACTAACACGAGGGATAATTTACACATACGCCCAGCCAATTAACCTACAAACCTGCACGTCTTTGGAGTGTGGGAGGATACTGAAGATCTCGGAGAAAAACCCACGCAGGTCACGGGGAGAGCGTACAAACTCCGTACAGACAGCGCCCGTAGTCGGGAACAAACCCGGGTCTCTGGCGCCGTGAGGCAGCAACTCTACCGCTGCGCCACCGTGCCGCCCCAAGTCTTCAAAAAGACCGCTGGTCTCCGGAAAAAGGGAATCAGGAAAAAAATTTGTAGCTAAAACAAATCCACCCACAATAAAGACCGCATCCGACTAGGTCTCACTGTCATATCTCACAGTGGCGCAGCGGTAGAGTCGCTGCCTCACGGCGCCAGAAACCCGGGTTCAATCCTGACTACGGGTACTGTCTGTACGGAGTTTGCACGTTCTCCCAGTGGCCTGCGTGGGTTTTCTCCGAGATGTTTGGTTTCTTCCCACGCGCACTCCACAGACGTACAGGTTTGCAGGTTAATTGACGTGACTGTCACTGTATGTCATGTTCTTACTCATGGGCGGAGCACCAAGGCAAATGCCTTGTATGTGAATACTTGGCCAATAAACTTACTTAGTTAGTTAATTGCCCTGTAAGGCTGCAGCTCTACTGCGAGGCCACCATACTGTGGGGCATCACGTGTTGTTAGGAGATAAGTACCTTAAACACTACCAGAGGCAGTGAACACTTCTCCACTTCGGACAAAGCCTTCTCGAGAGCATCTTTCCATTCTGTGTCACTCTTCAGAGCCTGGATTTCTGCAAAAGGAGCAAAGAGATCCCATTTCAATATCGACCATTGACAACAGAGGTATTCCACACTATTTTAAATGCCCACCTGACAAATCAAACCATTTATAAGGTTCTGCCAAACATATTGTGTCAGAAGGAACTTCAGATGCAGGTTTACACCGGGGATAGATACAAAGTGCTGGAGTAACTCAGCGGGTCAGGCAGCATCTGTGGAGAACATGGATAGGTGACGTTTCACAGAGTGCTGGAGTAACTCAGCGGGTCAGGCAGCATCTGTGGAGAACATGGATAGGTGACGTTTCACAGAGTGCTGGAGTAACTCAGCGGGTCAGGCAGCATCTGTGGAGAACATGGATAGGTGACGTTTCACAGAGTGCTGGAGTAACTCAGCGGGTCAGGCAGCATCTCTGGATAGAAGGTATGGGTGACGTTTCGGGTCAAGACCCTTCTTCAGATCTGAAACGTCACCCATATTTTTGATACTGTTGATTTTAAAAATCAATTTTCTTTTTGCAGGAATAAAATCTAGCTACAAGACACCAGGAACTTCAGCTACAGCACAGAAACAGGCCCTTCGGCCCACCGAGTCCGCGCCAACCAGCGATCACCCCGTTTACTAGCACCATCCGATGCACACTAGGGGCAGTTCACAATTTTACCGAAGCCAATTGACCTACAAACCTGCTTGTCTTTGGAGTGTGGGAGGAAACCGGAGCACCCGGAGAAAACCCACGCAGGTCACGGGGAGAACGTGCAAACTCCGTACAGACAGCACTTCTGTGAATTGTCCCTAGAGTTTTGAGATAGAACCAGTGCTTGAATCGTTTCAGGTCGTGCTGGCCAGTTGAGCCGTTTCCTTGCTGTATCTCTTAAACTGCTAACATTTGCTGAGAACATAAAAAAATTTAAAAATCGAAGCCATTGTCGTTATTTTATTTCAATCATCATTTTTCTAAAAAGTAAAATTGAATTTTAAAGTGATACACCACATGAGCGCAATTTTCAAAGTGAAAATTATTGCATTTGAACATATCTGCACAGTTTTATACTGATTTCGATAAATGTCTGAATAAACAGGAATTGACCTTGGGAGCAAAATCGCTGAAATAAAAATCATTTTGTTGAACGTCAAACTTAACTAATGCCCACGTTATCATAAGGACATGTAATAAAACAGAATTAGGCCATTCGGCCCATCAAGTCTACTTCGCCATTCAATCATGGCTACACAAAAAGCTGGAGAAACTCAGCGGGTGCAGCAGCATCTAAGGAGCGAAGGAGATAGGCGACGTTTCGGGTCGAGACCCTTCTTCAGTCATGGCTGTTCTGTCTCTCCCTCCTAATCGCATTTTCCTGCCTTCTCCCATAACCTCTGACACCCGTACTAATCAAGAATCGACCCATCTGTCTTAAAACTATCCATTGACTTGGCCTCCACAGCCATCTGTGGCAAAGAATTCCACAGATTCACCACCCTCTGACTGAAGAAATTCCTCCTCATCTCCTTCCTAAAGGCACGTCCATTTATTCTAACTTTTCCGTTTTCAGTTTTATTGTCACATGTACCGAGGTACAGTGAAAAGTTTTTTTGTTGCGTGCTAACCAGTCAGCGGAAAGACCACACACGATCACAATCGAGCCATTTACAGTGTATAGACACATGATAAGGGAGAAACGTTTAATGCAAGGTAAAGCCGGCAAAGTCCGATCAAAGATGGTCTGAGGATCACCAATGAGGTAGATAGGACCGTTCTCTGGTTGTGGTAGGATGATTCAGTTGCCTGATAACAGCTGGGAAGAAACTGTCCCTGAATCTGGAGGGTAGACACAAAATGCTGGAGAAACTCAGCGGGTCAGGCAGCATCTATGGAGAGAAGGAATAGGTGATGTTTCGGGACGAGACCCTTCTTCAGACTGACGTTGGGGCGGGTGGGGGCAGGATAAAGAAAGGAAGAGGCGGAGACAGTAGGCTTGTGAGAGAGCTGAGAAGGGGGGGGGGAAGAAGGGGGAAAGCAAGGGCAATCTGAAATTGGACTGGGTGTGAGACTGGTCCTTGATGATGCTGCTGGCCTTGCCGAGGCAGCGTGAGGTGTAGATGGAGTCAATGGAAGGGAGGTTGGTTTCATGACGGTCTGGGCTGCGTCCACAATTCCCTGCAATTTCTTGCGGTCTTGGATGGAGCTGTTCCCAAACCAAGCCATGATGCATCCTTCTAAGAAGCTGCCAAAGTGCAGATTCAGCCACGGCAAGTCTATTAACAATGCTCATAGTCAAAAGGAAAATAAAATATCATGGCTTTTTAGTCATAGAGAAAATAGATGTTGGTCCTGATGTGTGTATTAATATTTTGATAGGGCACATATCTGTAAATCTCCATGGGATCTTAACAGGGTATGTATTAACTAGCAGAGATTATATTTTGAAGATAGACACAGAGTGCTGGAGTAACTCAGCGGGTCAGGCAGCATCTGTGGAGAACGTGGATAGGTGACGTTTCACAGAGTGCTGGAGTAACTCAGCGGGACAGGCTGCATCTGTATCGAGTAGGAATGGGTGGACATAGGTAGGGAGGGATTGGACCAGGGGGGGATAGGATGGAGTCGAGGTATGTGGAAATTAATTTGGTGGCACATGAATAGTCACCCATTCAATCATGGCTGATCTCTGCCTCCTAATCCCATTTTCATGCCTTCTCCCCATAACACTTCAATAGACAATAGATGCAGGAGTAGGCCATTCGGCCCTTCGTGCCAGCACTGCCATTCAATGTGATCATGGCTGATCATCCACAATCAGTACCCCGTTCCTGCCTTCTCCCCCATATCCCCTGACTCCGCTATCTTTAAGAGCCCTATCTAGCTCTCTCTTGAAAGCATCCAGTGAATTGGCCTCCACCGCCTTCTGAAGCAGAGAATTCCACAGACTCACAACTCTCTGGGTGAAAAAGTGTTTCCTCATCTCTGTTCTAAATGGCTTACCCCTTATTCTTAAACTGTGGCCCCTGGTTCTGGACTCCCCCAACATCGGGAACATGTTTCCTCCATCTAGCGTGTCCAATCCCTTAATAATCTTAAGATTCAAAATGCTGGAGGAACTCAGCGGGTGCGGCAGCATCTATGGAGCGAAGGAAATAGGCGACGTTTCGGGTCGAGACCCTTCTTCAGACCCAGAGTCTGAAGAAGGGTTTCGGCCCAAAACATCACCCGCTGCCGCACCCGCTGAGTTCATCCAGCATTTTTGTCTCCCCTGCCTCAACTACCTCCTCCGGCAGCCCGTTCCATACACCCACCACCCTTTGTGTGAAAAAGGTTACCCCTCAGGTTCCTATTAAATCTTTCCCCCCCTCACCTTAAACCTCTGTCCTCCGAGCCTCGATTTCCCTGACTCTGGGCAAGAGACTTCTGCAAATGCTGGACTTGAAAACTCAAGTTTTATTGCAAAGAGCTAATACTTCTCCACGCAGATAAACACTCTATTAATTATTTACCCTGCACGAGGAACTAAAGATTCTGTTTAAAATGAAATATTAATGTAATGTACAGGATCTTCACTGCTTAAGTTTGTGGCCCCCAAAGCTATGCAATTCATATTTACATGGTTACATCAACATGATTTTATTCAAGATTATATTACAAACACCATCAATACTCCAGTGGACTCTCTTTACATCTACAGATCAGCCTGCAGTCTGTATATATTTATCCTTTCAAGTTGCCCAATCGATTAGCAGCGAAAAATATTACTCAGAATAAATTAATCGTATTCTGCACTGCTCGTGCAAACACATTTAGGGGATTTTTTAAATCAGCACAAATTGCATTCAATTTTAGTCAGTTCATAAGTGATAGGAGCAGAATTAGGCCATTCGGCCCATCAGGTCTACTCCAGCATTTAATCATGGCTGATCTATCTCTCCCTCCCAACCCCATTCTTGGTTCTTGGTGACTTGGTCCTCCAAAATATTCCAACTGGAATTTAAACTGGAGGTGGTGAAGGGAGGGGTTTAGCCAGAGAGGGTTATTGGGAAGAAAGTGCCACTTTAAATTTAGTTGCATCTGGCTGGGCAACCGTGGCTTGGTTTCCCCTGCCTTCTCCCCATAATCTCCAGAACCAGGGGCCACAGTTTAAGAATAAGGGGTAAGCCATTTAGAACGGAGACGAGGAAACACTTTTTCTCACAGAGAGTGGTGAGTCTGTGGAATTCTCTGCCTCAGATGGCGGTGGAGGCTGGTTCTCTGGATACTTTCAAGAGAGAGCTGGATAGGGCTCTTAAAGCCCTATCCAGCCATGATCATATTGAATGGCAGTGCAGGCTCGAAGGGCCGAATGGCCTACTCCTGCACCTATTTTCTATGAGTCGATGATAGCTAGCGGGGTCAGGGGATATGGGGAGAAGTCAGAAAATTGATTTTATAACAAAATCGAAAGGTGCTATATTGGGAAAATTGAGAATTGCTCGAGATCATTTCCATCTGGCTATCTTCAATAAAATCTATCTTGCAATTTACCCTGCCACATGTTCCTTTTCTTTGGAAACGCAGAAGAAAAAGAAAAGAAAAAGGATAAAAAACGAATGCAGGTGTAAGTTAAAATCAAGAGCGGGTTAGACTGGGCTCTTAAAGACAGCGGAGTCAGGGAATATGGGGAGAAGGCAGGAACGGGGTACTGATTGTGGATGATCAGCCATGATCACATTGAATGGTGGTGCTGGCTCAAAGGGCCGAATGGCCTAGTCCTGCGCCTCTTGTCTATTGTCTATAACCTCTGACACCCGCACTAATCAAGAACCCATCTATCTCTGCCTTAAAGCTACCCATTGACTTGGCCTCCACAGCCGTCTGTGGCAATGAATTCCACAGATTCACCGCCCTCTGACTAAAGGAATTCCTCGTCATCTCCTTCCGAAAGAAACATCCTTTAATCCGGAGGCTGTGCCCTCTTTTTTTACCTAGATTCTCCCACTAGTGGAAACATCCTCTCCACATCCACTCGATCCGCCCAGAGTAAAAAATATCTGATATATAATTAATATATCAGTATAACTCTGCAGAGTTATTTTTACATTGCGTTCCATTTAAAAGCGAGCTTTCCAGACAAACAGGCTTTAGTCTCGCGAGGATTAAACTCACAAACTACTCTTGTGCATATTCCATAAACTCAAGGGTTACACAGAAAGCTGGAGAAACTCAGCGGGTGCAGCAGCATCTAAGGAGCGAAGGAGATCGGCGACGTTTCTGGTCGAGACCCTTCTTCAGACTGGCCTATCTCCTTCGCTCCTTAGATGCTGCCGCACCCGCTGAGTTTCTCCAGCTTTTTGTGTAACCCTCGATTCTCCAGCATCTGCAGTTCCTTCTTTAACACATTCCATAAACTCAAACTGCCTTCAGGTGAGTTCCACCTTGGATAGAAGGCAGATGAGAATTGTCAACTAACCCACTCATTATAACAGGCATGGTGCCTGACTAAATGTTGCTTGCTCCTTGTATACTGCAAAGATTATACATAAAAGGGGACGTTTAGAACGGCACGGTGGCACAGCGGATAGAGTTGCTGCCTCACATCGCCAGGTCCCGGGTTCGATCCCGACTACGGGTGCTGTCTGCATGGAGCTTATAAATTCTCCCGGTGACCCACGTGGGTTTTCCCTGGGTGCTCTGGTTTCCTCCCATGCTCCAAAGATGCGCAGGTTTGTGGGTGAACTGGCTTCGGTAATGTTTAAATTGTCCCTAGTGTGTGTAGGGTAGTGTCAGTGCGCAGGGTGATCGCTGGGCGGTGCAGACCCGATGGGCCGGAGAAAACCCTTCGCAGGTCACGGGGGGAGAACGTACAAACTCCGTACAGACAAGCGCCCGTGGTCGGGATGGAACCCGGGTTCGCTGGCGCTGTGAGGCAGCAACTCTACCGCTGCGCCACCGGGCCGCCCATTGAGGCCCGAAACCATTCCGTGTGAAAATAAAAAATACATCAACCTTCCTATTATTCATTCATTTAAAATTAATTCATTGTACTGATGTCGAGGCATAGAAAAGAAAAGGAATCTCACAGTCAAAGCAAGTTTCCATGCACAGTCCATTAACAAAATCAATACACGGGTCCAGATTGATTACTGATGGTTACAAATGTCCCCGGAAAAACTGCTCAGTTGTAATGTCATTTTTGTTTGGAATTACTTATGTTCCAGGCAAATTGGAAGCACCCGTAGGTTAATACAATTTCAACTGCTTACTAAAGTGCAGAGGGAGCTGTTGATCAAATTTCATCTTCTGCAATCAATTTTTAATTAAGAACCACATTTCAGTTCACACAAAATATAGTGTTTGCTCTTTTGTTTAGTTTAGCTCACAGATACAACGCGGAAACAGGCCCTTCGGCCCACTGATGCTATCCTGCACACACTAGGGACAATTTAAAATTATACCAAGCCAATTAGACAGACAAATCTGTACGTCTTTGGAGTGTGGGAGGAAATCGGAGCACACGGAAAAAACCCACGCAAGAGAACGTGCAAACTCTGCACAGACAAGCACCCGTAGTCCAAAGACGTACAGGTTTGGAGGTTAATTGGATTGGTGTAAATGTAAATTGTCCCCAGTGTGTGTAGGATAGTGTTAGTGTGTGGGGATCGCTGGTCGCCGAGGACTCGGTGGGCCGAAGGGCCTGTGTCTGTGCTGTATCACCAAACCAAACTTAAATTAAACTACCCTGACCTAAACTACCTTAACCCAAACTACCATAATCAATTCTAGGAGCAGCACCTCATATTCCGTTTGGGCAGTTTATACCCCAGCAGCATGAACTCCTGTAGCCCTTATTGTCTCCTCCCCTTCTCAGATCTCCCTCAGCCCTCTGGCCCCCACTCTTCCTTTTACCTTTCTTCTTCCCCCCCCCCCCCCCCCCCCCCCCCCCCCCCCCATACATCAGTCTGAAGAAGGGTTTCGGTCCGAAACGTTGCCTATTTCCAATGTTCCATAGATGCTGCTGCACCCGCTGAGTTTCTCCAGCACTTTTGTCTACCTTAACCTAAACTAACCTAAGCTACCCTAACATAAACTAACCTAAACTAATCTACCCTAGCCTAAACTAATCTACCCTAACCTAAACTACCCTAACCTAAACTAATCTACACTAACCTAAACTGATCTACCCTAACCTAAACTACCCTAACCTAAACTAATCTACACTAACCTAAACTAATCTACCCTAGCCTAAACTAATCTACCCTAACCTAAACTACCCTAACCTAAACTAATCTACACTAACCTAAACTGATCTACCCTAACCTAAACTACCCTAACCTAAACTAATCTACACTAACCTAAACTAATCTACACTAACCTAAACTAATCTACCCTAGCCTAAACTAATCTACCCTAACCTAAACTACCCTAACCTAAACTAATCTACACTAACCTAAACTGATCTACCCTAACCTAAACTAATCTACCCTAACCTAAACTACCCTAACCTAATCTACCCTAACCTAAACTAATCTACACTAACCTAAACCACCTTAACCTAAACTACCTTAACCTAAACTAACCTAAACTAATCTACCCTAACCTAAACTAAACTACCCTAACCTAAACTAACTTAACCTAAACTACCCTAACCTAAACTAACCTAAACTACTGTAACCTAATCTACCCTAACCTAAACTAACCTAAACTAATCTACCCTAACCTAAACTACCTTAATCTAAACTACCTTAACCTAAACTACCCTAACCTAAACTACCGTAACCTAAACTACCCTAACCTAAACTACCGTAACCTAATCGACCCTAACCTAAACTAACCAATACCAAACAAATCCAAACCTTGCTCTCTAGGATTTGATTTTTCCAACGTGGCAAGAAAGGTTGTGACTGTCTACCCCCTCTGTGCCTCTGAGTGCAACGTCTTGTACACTTTCCGCTTGGTCCTTGGCGACTAGTAAGACATACCTGAGGGAGGATCGAGCTTGCAGCCATTTTCCAGGCACCATCCTACAGGTCGAAGTCGGTTGTTCAGATAGAATAACCACAGGTCGTGATCTTCGAGGTCATTCAGTCCTTCGTAGCGTAAGCACAATCTCCCACCGACGTTGCGCATCACACGCACTATCCAGAACTGGAAGGGGTTGGTAGAATCCTGCAGTTCAATTAGGGATTTGGGCGTAACGAGATCCACCGTGTTCTTCCCTCTCAGCGGCTGTGGCAAATGCAATATCAATTGAAAATAGCCAGACTGGAAGCCAACAGCTATTGAAACGCTTAAATATAAGGGAAATGCAAACAATATTCTGTATGTTTCAGTTTAGTTTAGTTTCGAGATACAGCACGGAAACAGGCCCTTCGGCCCATCGAGTCCGCACCAACCAGCGATCCCCGCACACTAACACTATCCGACGCACAGTAGGGAAATTTATATTGACACCAAGCAAATTAACCAACAAAACTGCACGTCTTTGGAGTGTGGGAGGAAACCGGAGCACCCGGAGAAAACCCACGCAGGTCAAGGGGAGAACGTACAAACTCTGTAGTCAGCACCTGTAGTCGGGATGGAACCCGGGTCTCTGGCGCTGTGAGGCAGCAACTCTACCGCTGTGCCACCGTGCCGCCCTTAAGTGTGTCAGGGGTTATGGGGAGAGAGGTCTGTTTCAGCGCTGTATCTCCAGACCAAACTAAAGGGCTTGTCACACGTTACGAGGTAATTCAAGAGCTCTCCCGATTTAAAAAAAAATCAAACTCGTGGTAAGTACGTAGAATGTACGTAGCGGGTACGTCCGAGCTCGAGGTTGTCTCGTAGCGGCTCGTAACGCTAACGGCAGGTACTCGGGAAATGCGGTAACTCGTGAAATTTTTTTCAGCGCTGTGAAAAATGTCCATGAGAGCCCCGAGTACCTACGAACGGCCATTACCGTAAATCTCCGAGTTCGAATCAGGGGAAACTCGGGAGAACTCTTGAATTATCTCGTACAGTGGGACAGCCCCTTAAACCACTTGTATGAGAATTATCTGAGTGGGTATATTTTCCCCCCGACATCGCAAACACTCACAGAACAACGTTGCAGACCAGTCTCACGCCTCAAATGCCACCATCTTGTGGATGCTTACCCCTTCCAGAAGATTGGCGGGAGCTGTCCTTGCACCGGTCAAATCCCGAATGAGGAATTCCGTCCAGTCTCCGTACTTCTCGCAGATTGCTGCAAAACAAGGAGTAGGGCATTTTAGTGACCCGCAGGATCTTTGCCCTGAGGAACACCTGAACGTTGCCACGAACGGGAATAGTCCATCTGACCCTTTATGGCAGTTCATAAGTTTAATTTAGAGATACAGCGCGGAAACAGGCCCTTCGGCCCACCGAGTCCGCACCGACCAGCGATCCCCGCACATCAATGCTATCCTACACACAATAGGAACAATTTACATTTACACCAAGTCAATTAACCGGCAAGCCTGTATGTCTTTGGAGTGTGGGAGGAAACCGAAGATCTCGGGAAAACCCACGCAGGTCACGGGGAGAACGCACAAACTCCGCACAGACAGCACCCGTAGTCGGGATCGAACCCGGGTCTCTGGCGCCGCGCCACTGTGGAGCCCAGTAAGGGATAGTATCATAGAAACATAGAAAAATAGGTGCAGGAGTAGGCCATTCGGCCCTTCAAGCCTGCACCACCATTCAATATGATCATGGCTGATCATCCAACTCAGTATCCCGTACCTGCCTTCTCTCCATACCCCCTGATCCCTTTAGCCACAAGAGCCACATCCAACTCCCTCTTGAATATAGCCGATGAACTGGCCTCAACGACCTTTTGTGGCAGAGAATTCCAGAGACTCACCACTCTCTGTGTAAAGAATGTTTTCCTCATCTCGGTCCTAAAGCAATTCCCCCTTATCCTTATGTAGATGTAGATCCTTAGAGTTATCATAAATGATAAGAGCAGAAATAGGCCATTCGGCCCCATCAAGTCCACTCCGCCATTCAATCCCCTTAACCATTGACACCCGTACTAATCAAGAATCTGTCAATCCCCGCCTTACAAAAACGTCCTCCCACATCCCCAAGACGTGCGGGTTTGTAGACTAATTGTCCTCTGTCTATTGCCCCTAGTGTAACTGAAACGAGGGTTCGATCCTGACCTCGGGTGCTGTCTGTACGTAACTCTGCGACCGCGTGGGTTTCCTCCCACACTCCAAAGACGTGCGGGTTTGTAGGTTAATCTGCCCTCTGTAAATTGTCCCCCAGTGTGTAGGGAGCGGATGAGAAAGTGGGATAACGTGGAACTAGCGTGAACGGGTGATCGCTGGTCGGCACGGACCACCTAGTGGCAAGCGTGAATCTCCATCGTTCCACAGATCGAAAACACCAAAAATCATTTTAAGGTGATATGATAAATAATACCAACGCCGTCACAGAATTAAATACAGATTCCAAAATGTCCTGTCATAATCAATTTAAATTAATAAGTTTAGCATAGTTTAGTTTATTATCAAGATACAATGAAAATCATTTTTGTTGCGTGATATTCATCCCGTGAAAAGACTATTAACGTTGCCAATCAGGTCATCCACAGTGCACAGTTACAGGATAACATTTATAAGATTCAGTGCAAGGTGAAGGCAATAAGAGGGAGTCAGCGGGTCTCCAATGAGGTTGATGTGAGGTCAGGACCGCTCTCTAGTTGGTGGTAGGATAGATCGGTTGCCTGATTACAATTGGGAAGAAACTGTCCTTAAATCTGAAGATGGACACAAAATGCTGGAGTAACTCAGCGGGACAGGCAGCATCTCTGGAGAAAAGGAATGGGTGACCAGCATTTTGTGTGAAGAAGGGTCTCGACCCGAAATGTCAACCATTCCTTCTCTCCAGAGATGCTGCCCGTCCCGCTGAGTTACTCCAGCTTTTTGGGTCAGACAGCATCTCCGGAGCAAAGGGCTGGGTGACGTTTCAGGTCGAGACCCTTGTTCAGTCTGAGAGTCAGGGGACAGGGAAACGAGAGATGTAGACGGTGATGTAGAGAGATGTAGAACAAATGAATGAAAGACGCAAAAAAGTAACGATGATAAAGGAAACAGGCCATTGTTAGCTCTTGTGGACTAGGTGAAAACGAGTTACAGACAATGAGACTCAACAAGACGACTTTGAAGCTGGTGCGACTTGGGTGAGACAACAGACAATAGATAATAGGTGCAGGAGTAGGCCATTCGGCCCTTCGAACCAGCACTGCCATTCAATGTGATCATGGCTGATCATCCCCAATCAGTACCCCGTTCCTGCCTTCTCCCCATATCCCCTGACTCCGCTATCTATAAGAACCCTATCTAGCTCTCTCTTGAAAGCATCCAGAGAAACGGCCTCCACCGCCCTCTGAGGCAGAGAATTCCACAGACTCACCACTCTCTGTGAGAAAAAGTGTTTCCTCTTCTCCGTTCTAAATGGCTTACCCCTTATTCTTAAACTGTGGCCCCCTGGTTCTGGACTCCCCCAACATCGGGAACATGTTTCCTGCCTCCAGCGTGTCCAAACCCTTAACAATCTTATGTTTCAATGAGATTCCCTCTCATCCTTCTAAACTCCAGAATGTACAAGCCCAGCCGCTCCATTCTCTCAGCATATGACAGTCCCGCCATCCCGGGAATCAACCTTGTAAACCTACGCTGCACTCCCTCAATAGCAAGAATGTCCTTCCTCAAATTAGAGGACCAAAACTGTACACAATACTCCAGGTGTGGTCTCACTACGGCTATGTACAACTGCAGAAGGACCTCTTTGTTCCTATATTCGATTCCTCTTGTTATAAAGGGAGGGAGGGATGGAGAGAGATGAAAAGGTACAGAACCAATGAGAGCCGGATCTGATGACTAAAGAGCCCACAATGGTCCATTGTTGGCTGAGGAGGTGATAACGAGGGGTTAAATCTGGAGATATCTACTCTATATATTCTATTAAGAATATCAATGCATGGCTCCCGAAAGGAAGGGCATTCTGAACTAGTTAAATAATTCCAGTATTTTACCCAAGTGCCAATAAATTACTAATTTAATCACAAACACAACCGCAGTTCTTTGGCAAATCATTGCTGGGACTTCAGGCTGTTTGTAATAGAGACATTTTTACGAGGGTAGACATAAAATGCTGGACTAATTCAGACTGAAAAAGGGTCTCGACCCGAAACGTCACCCACTCCTTCTCTCCAGAGATGCTGCCTGTCCTGTCCCGCTGAGTTACTCCAGCATTTTGTGTCTACCTTCGATTTAAACCAGCATCTGCGGTTCTTTCCTGCAATTTTTACGAGGATGTTGCCAGGATTAGAGCTACAGGGAGAGGTTGAGCAGGTTGGGACTCTATTCCTTGGAGCGCAGGAGGATGAGGGGTGACCTTATAGAGGTGTATAAGATCATGAGAGGAATAGATCGGCTAGATGCCCAGAGTAGGGGAATCGAGGACCAGAGGACATAAGTTTAAGGTGAAGGGGAAAAGATTTAAAAGGAATCCGAGGGGCAACTTGTTCATTCAAAGGGGGGTACACAAAAGGCTGGAGAAACTCAGCGGTTGCAGCAGCATCTAAGGAGCGAAGGAGATAGGCGACGTTTCGGGTCGAGACCCTTCTTCAGACTCAAAGGGGTGGTGGCTGTGTGGAACGAGCTGCCAGAGGAGGTAGTTGAGGCTGGGACTATCCCAACGTTTAAGAAGCCATTAGACAGGTACATGGATAGGACAGGTTTGGAGGGATATGGACCAAATGCTGGCAGGTGGGACTAGTGTAAGTGGGACATGTTGGCCGGCATGGGCAAGTTGGGCCGAAGGGCCTGTTTCCACACTGTATCACCCCATAACTCGTTTACACAACAATGTGAACTTCTCAAAAATGTGGCACTGCTCGTTCATAAAAATTAGATTGGCTTTAATTATCGAAAAGCTCTCCCCTTCCCAAGCCCAATTATTAATTGCCTTGGATAGAAGCAAAAAGCTGGAGTAACTCAGTGGGACAGGCAGCATCTCTGGAGTGAAGGAATGGGTGACGTTTCAACCCTTCTTCATGTTGCAGTTGATAATGTGTTGAACTCTGAATGCATATGACAGACAGTACATCGTTTAATGTAATCAGGCAGATCAATGTTAAGATCATTCTTATTCAAAAACATTAGATATGATTTGATACGAGTTGTAAAGCCTTTGGCCCAACTTGCCCACATCGGCCCAACAAGTCCCACCTACACTAGGCCCACATCCCTCAGTTGTGTGTGTGTGTGTGTGTGTGTGTGCGTGTATATGTGTGTGTGTATATGTGTGTGTGTGTGTGTGTGTGTTTGGTGTGTGTGTGCGTGTGGTGTGTGTGTGCGCGTGCGTGTGTGTGCGTGGGTGCACGTGTGTGCGTGAGTATGAATTTGTGTGTGTGTGCGCGTGTGTGTGTGGGCGTGTGTGCGCACGTGTGTGCGCGTGTGTATGTGCGTGGATGCGCATGCGTGCATGAGTGTGTGTGCGCGCGCGTGTGTTTGTGTGGGCGTGTGTGTGCGCGGGCGTGTGTGTTCGCGGGCGTGTGCGCGTGTGAGTGTGTGAGTGTGTGTGCGTGTGCGCGTGTGTGTGTGTGCGTGGGTGCGCGTGCGTGAGTGTGAGTTTGTGTGTGTGAGTGTTGGTGTGTGTTCACACACATGTATGCCTACATATACATATACACACACATACAGGCCATTTTAAGCCTTATTATTGGGCGGATGGAGAATCAAGATGCTGTTATTAGTGGTGGTTAAACAAAGTGTGGTTACTTTATCGAGTCCAGTCATTGCTGCATTACCAAAATGATTAATTATTCATTTTCCTGCTGCAAAATAAACAGAATGGTGCAGTGGTGGCAGGAGCCTATTCCTGATGAAACATAAAAGCTGCATTTCACATTGATTCCTTACGAAGCTTATACCAATATAACGTATACTGTTAACTTTTGCCATTTCCCAATTTACAAGGTCTCATGCTGAAAATGTGTCCAGCGATATCGAAGCTTTGAAGCTGCTGGGACAAACAAAGAAACAAAACGCAGGAGTTTCCACTTTCTATGGGGAATAACCATATAACAATGACAGCACGGAAACAGACCCTCTCGGCCCTTCCAGTCCGTGCCGACCATTTATTTTCCCCTAGTCCCATCTACCTGCACTCAGACCATACCCCTCCATTCCCTTCCCGTCCATATACCTATCCACTTTACTTTTAAATGTTAAAATCGATCCTGCCTCCACCACTTCTGCAGGAAGATCATTCCACACAGCCACCACTCTCTGAGTAAAGAAGTTCCCCCTCATGTTACCCCTAAACTTCTGTCCCTTAATTCTCATGTCATGCCCTCTTGTTTGAATCTTCCCTACCCTCAATGGGAAAAGCTTATCCACGTCAACTCTGTCTATCCCTTTCAACATTTTAAAGACCTCAATCAAGGCCCCCCTTAACCTTCTGCGCTCCAAAGAATAAAGACCTAACTTGTTCAACCTTTCTCTGTAACTTAGTTGCTGGAACCCAGGCAACATTCTAGTAAATCTCCGCTGTACTCTCTCTATTTTTTTAAGAATAGAATGCAAAACATATGAGGGCGGCACGGTGGCGCAGCGGTAGAGTTGCTGCCTCACAGCGCCAGAGACCCGGGTTCCATCCTGACCACGGGCGCTGTCTGTACGGAGTTTGTACGTTCTCCCGCTGACCTGTGCGGGTTTTCTCCGGGTGCTCCGGTTTCCTCCCACACTCCAAAGCACCCGTAGTCGGGATCGAACCCGGGTCTCTGGCGTTGTGAGGCAGCGACTCTACCGCTACGCCACCGCGCTCCAAATGCCAGAAACCCGTGTTCGATCTGTACGGAGTTTGCACGTTCTCCCCCTGGGTTTTCCCCGAGATCTTCGGTTTCCTCCCACACTCCAAAGACGCGCAGGTCTGTAGGTTAATTGGCTTGGTACAAGTGTCAATTGTCCCCAGTGTGTGTAGGATGGAGTTAATGTGCGGGGATCGCTGGTCGGCGCGGATTCAGTGGGACGAATGGCCAGTTTTTGCGCTGTATCACTAAACTAAACTTATATTATCACTAAAGAAAAATTGTCCTCAGTACCACATTTAAATATGCACATTATTAATTTGACTAAGTTATAACTTAAGCTTTAAGCATCGTTAGAGATTTTTTTAACGTGACATTTCAAGTGATCCTGGTCTAGTTCATTGTCACGTGTACCCAGGTACTGTGAGGAGCTTCTGTTGCGTGCTAACCAGTCAGCGGAAAGACAATACATGATCGCAATCAAGCCGTTTACAATGTATAGATAGTTCCTCCCACACTCCAAAGACTGACAGGTTTGTAGGTTTTACAGAAGGAACTGCAGATGCTGGAGAATCGAGGGTTACACAAAAAGCTGGAGAAACTCAGCGGGTGCAGCAGCATCTAAGGAGCGAAGGAGATAGGCGACGTTTCGGGTCGAGACCCTTCTTCAGACTGTAGGTTAATTGGCTCGGTATAAGCGTAAATTGCCCCGGGTGTGTGTAGGATTGTGTTAGTGTACGGGAATCGCTGGGCGGTGCGGACTCGGTGGGCCGAAGGGCCTGTTCCCGTGCTACATCTCTAAACTAAAGCTCAGACACGGGCTCCAAGCTCTACCCATGTCTGGGCTTCACTGACAAAGGACAAAGGCCCTGTAGCCATCCCTTCACAGGAGGCGGTGGGTCAGAATAAGTGTGTTGCCGACTTGAATTCAGTTCCGTTTAGTCTATTGTCACGTATACCGAGGTACAGTGAAAAGCTTTTGTTGGGTGCTATCCAGTCAGTGGAAAGACAATACATGATTACAATCAAACCATTCACAGTGTATAGATACATCATGAGGGAATAACGTTTAGCGCAAGGTAAAGCCAGCAAAGTCCGATCAAGGATAGTCCGAGGGTCTCCAATGAGGTAGATAGTAGTTCAGGACCGCTCTCTGGTTGTGGTAGGATGGTTCAGTTGCCTGATAACAGCTGGGAAGAAACTGTCCCTGAATCTGGAGGTGTGCGTTCGTTTTCACACTTCTGTACCTCTTGCCCGATGGGAGAGGGGAGAAGAGGGAGTGACCGGGGGTGAGACTGGTCCTTGATGATGCTGCCGGCCTTGCCGAGGCAGCGTGAGGTGTAGATGGAGACGATGGAAGGGAGGTTGGTTTGTGCGATGGCCATAGATCATGACTAAATTAAATATAAAAATGTTTTTTAATTGATAAAATTAATTAAAATTAAGACGCAGTGAATTTCAGTGAAGATATGATTGGCTCCATTGATTAGTACGGGTGGCAGGTGTAAGACAGGAGAAGGGAGGAGGATGGGGTTGAGACAGATCAGCCACGATTGAATGGCGGAATGGACATGATGGGCCGAATGGCCTAATTCTGCTCCGATAACTTATGAACTTGGATGATAATCAACTGCTAATTACCGAACTATTAAAATAAATTGGGTCCAATCTCAGAGGGCAGTGGAGGCCGGTTCTCTGGATACTTTCAAGAGAGAGCTAGATAGGGCTCTTAAAGATTGCGGAGTCAGGGGATATGGGGAGAAGGCAGGAACGGGGTGCTGATTGGGGATGATCAGCCATGATCACATTGAATGGTGGTGCTGGCTCGAAGGGCCGAATGGCCTACTCCTGCACCTATTGTGTATTGTCCCTGTGACCTGTGTCGGTGTTCGGTTTCCTCCCACACTCTAAATACTTGCAGATTAATTGGCTTGGTGTAAATATAAAACTATCCCGAGTGTGTGTGTGTGTGTGTGTGTGTGTGTGTGTGTGTGTGTGTGTGTGTGTGTGTGTGTGTGTGTGTGTGTGTGTGTGTGTGTGTGGGATCGCTGGTCGGCACGGACTCAGTGGGCCAGAGGACGCGTTTCTGCGCTGTATCTCTCCGACTAAAACTGGTCTTGAAAACAGTGTCAGAAACAGTGGCAGAGCAACTGGTGAGATAGGATTATGTGCAAAGCTTTGCATCTTTCCTGGCTATTCACAGCTGATGAATAAACTACAGCAGGATATTCAACAGAGATTTCACCTCTAATAACAGAAGCAGCAAGCATTTTAAATAGTAGCTCAGCACTGAGGCACAGATTAGCCGGCAAAGCCTCACAATCCATGTAATTATGTCCCTTGTTGTTGAGTATCGTTGATACTCTGTGCTAATTGCACCACTGAAGTCCCGCTAAAAGATAAATCCATTACAAAAACAACATGCTGGTGTAGAAACCCAAATGGCAAATCAAAGTGGCCCTTTAGTCATCAGTCTGCTCTTCTGGACATTTATCCATTTCACAAAACAAAATTAAATTAAACAGAAGCAATTTGAGCAACTGAAAGATTGCAGGTAGAATCACAGCCTGCTCCTGGTGGTTAAAAACGAGAGGCAGAGGGAGAGGAGAGAGAGAGCGAGAGAGAGAGAACGAGAGAGAGAGAGCTAGAGGGAGAACGAGAGAGAACAAGAGAGAACAAGAGAGAGAGAGAGGAGAGAACTAGAGAGAACGAGAGAGAACGAGAGAGAGCGAGAGAGAGAGAGAGAACGAGAGAGAGAACGAGAGAGTGAGAACGAGAGAGAGAACGAGAGAGAGAGAGCAAAAAAAAGGGAGAGAGAGAGCAAGAGAGAAAGAGCGAGAGAGAGAGACCGAGAGAGAACGAGAACGAGAGAGAGAGAGAGAGAGAACGAGAGAACGAGAGAGAGAGCGAATGGGAGAAGAGAGAGAACGAGAGAGAGAAGAGAGAACAAGAGAGAGAGAGAGAACGAGAGAGAGGAGAGAGAACAAGAGAGAGAGAGAGAGAGAACGAGAGAAGAGAGAGAACAAGAGAGAACGAGAGAGAGAGAGAGTTGCCGCGTGAACAGATATGTGGGGATGCTCACACATATGGCTGATCTCAGGAAGCAATATACTTATCAGTGAATAATGACTCATTAGTAGAAGTAGGAGAACAATGAATGACAATGAAGTGCCACGCACATCTGGTCCAGTCCTGCCTGCCTGCCTGCCAGGCCCAGCTGCCAGTTGGATAATGGGCAAAACATCGTCTCCTGTTGAAAACCTTTTCACATTATAACTTTCATCAAGTATAAATAATTAGGTTAAGGTCCTCAGGGGAGGGACCACAGCCAGTTTCAGCGCTTGTTGCTAACATGCTGATACAATAATGATCATGCACCCCTTGCCTGCGACTGATGAGAAATTGTTATAGATTTTTTATTTAATAGTCAACAGTATTTTATTAGTTAGGGTGAAAACAGCAAACACTGGAAAGATTCAGCTGCTTGAGAAAAGGGAAATAAAACGATTACATTTGTAAATCGCAGAAGGCGGCGGAGGCCGATTCACTGGATGTTTTCAAGAGAGAGTTAGATTTAGCTCTTAGGGCTAACAGAATCAAGGGATATGGGGAGAAGGGGGTACTGATTGGGGATGATCAGCCATGATCACATTGAATGGCAGTGCTGGCTGGAAGGGCCGAATGGCCTCCTCCTGCACCTATTCTCTATGTTTCTATGGAACACAGAATACTACAGACACAAAATGCTGGAGTACCTGGATAGGACAGGTTTGGAGGGATATGGGCCAAACGCAGGCAGGTGGGACGAGTGTAGAAGGGACATGTTGGCTGGTGTGGGCAAGTTGGGCCGAAGGGCCTGTTTCCACGTTGGATCACTCTCGACTCCATGAAATACAAACTTCTCCATTTAAACATTCACTCTAGTTTACAGTATAATCTCGACCCGAAACGTCACCCAAACATTAGGAAGGACATTCTTGTTATTGAGGGAGTGCAGCATAGGTTCACCAGGTTAATTCCCCGGATGGCGGGACTGTCATATGTTGATAGATTGGAGCGGCTGGGGTTGTATACTCTGGAATTTAGAAGGATGAGAGGGGATCTTATTGAACCATATAAGTTTATTAAGGATTTGGACATGCTTGAGGCAGTATCATGTTCCCGATGTTCGGAGAATTCCACAGACCAGGGAAAGTTGGGAGAGTCCAGAACCAGGGGCCACAGTTTAAGAATAAGGGGTAAGCCATTTAAAACGGAGATGAGGACATTTTTTATCACACAGAGAGTTGTGAGTCTGTGGAATTCTCTGTCTCAGAGGGCGTTGGAAGCCAGTTCTCTGGATGCTTTCAAGAAACAGTTAGATAGAGCTCTTAGGGATAGTGGAGTTGAGGGATATGGGGAGAAGGCAGGAACAGTGTATTGATTGTGGATGATCAGCCGTGATCACATTGAATGGCGGTGCTGGGTCAATGGGCCGAATGGCCTACTCCTGCACCTATCGTCTATTGTCATTCCTTCTCTCCAGAGAAGCTCCCTATCCCGCTGAGTTACTCCAGCTTTTGGTGTCTATCAACAGTATACATGTAATGGTTTGTCTAAAATGCAACAGCGTAATCCTGCCAATATTTATTCAGCTTCACAAAATGCAAACAGAGTGACTGTTATCAGCTTCTCAGAAACTGCATATTAGCTTCAGTGTTGACATTGGTACTTGTGTCACCTAGAATAATCATCTTAAACTTACAGAGGCAGTGAGTCACACATACTTGGTTATAAAAAAAAAAAATGGGATCAGGAATTACAAATGCTAGTTTACAAAAAAAGCCACAGTGCTGGAGTAACTCAGTGGGTCAGGCAGCATCTGTGGAGAAGTCTGAAGAAGGGTCTCGACCTGAAACGTCCACAGATGCTGCCTGACCCGCTGAGTTACTCCAGCACTCTGTGAAACGTCACCTATCCATGTTCTCCACAGATGCTGCCTGACCCGCTGAGTTACTCCAGCACTCTGTGAAACGTCACCTATCCATGTTCTTCACAGATGCTGCCTGACCCGCTGAGTTACTCCAGCACTCTGTGAAACGTCACCTATCCATGTTCTCCACAGATGCTGCCTGACCCGCTGAGTTACTCCAGCACTTTGAGGCTTTTTGTGAAACTTTTGCGGTAGTTAGCTGCTTTTTCTTCCAAGATATTTTCACTTGATGCATCCACCTGCCTCCACATTTGGGACATTTCAGTTTTAAACAGAGAGCCAATTAACCTACAAAGCCGCACAAAGTCTTTGGGATGTGGGGAGGAACTGGAGCACCCGGAGGAAGCCCACGCGGTCGCAGGGAGAACATGCAAACTCCACACAGACAGCACCCAAGGTCAGTATCGAACCCGGGTTACTGTTGCAGCAGCACTACCAACTGTGCCACAGTGCCGCCCAGCACCCCACCTTTTACAACCAACGCAGGCTATGTCTGTGTAACTCTTTATCACCGAGTCCACAGCCAACAATGAACCATTGTGGGCTCCACCTTTCCTTGATCATCGTGACTTTTTTGCCTATCTTTCATTCATTTGTTCCATATCTCTCTACATCACCGCCTACATCTCACGTTTCCCTCTCCTCTGCCTATCAGTCTGAAGAAGGGTCTTGACCCGAAACGTCACCCATTCCTTCTTTCTGGAGATACTGTTTGACCCTCTAGGTTACTCCAGCACTTTTTGTCTATCTTCTGTTTAAACCAGCATCTGCAGTTCCTTATCAGTCTGAAGAACGGTGTCGACCTGAAACGTCACCCATTCAGTAGACAATAGACAATAGGTGCAGGAGTAGGCCATTCGGCCCTTCTAGCTCTCTCTTGAAAGTATCCAGAGAACCGGCCTTCTCTCTCCTTCTCTCTCCAGAGACGCTGCCTGTTCCGCTGAGTTACTCCAGCATTTTGTGTCTGTCTTTAACTCGTGCTTGGAAGATACAACTCTGGGATTTGTTCGGATGAGCCAAGCTCGCGTAGAGCATGGATAATGTTGGCCACACACAGGAAAATGACAACAAATTGGCACCTTGCCTAGTTTGCAATCAACCAGCAAAGGACTTTTACGCTTCGAGATCTCTGGAACCACTTCTGGGGTCCCTCTACTTTAAATACTCCAAATATATTCAATACAGCGCAGGAGGATGAGGGGTGATCTTATAGAGGTGTACAAAATCAGAGGGGAGTAGATCGGGTAGACGCACAAGGTCTCTTGCCCAGAGTAGGGGTATCGAGAAGCAGAGGACATAGGTTTATGGTGAGGGGGGGAAAAGATTTAATAGGAAACTGAGGGGTCATTTTTTCCACACAGAGGGTGGTGGGTGCATGGAACGAGCTGCCGGAGGAGGTAGTTGGGGCTGGGACTATCCCAACGTTTAATACGGCACGGTAGCGCAGCGGTAGAGTTCCCACATTACAGCGCTTGCAGCGTCGGAGACCCGGGTTCCATCCTGACTACGGGTGCTGTCTGCACGGAGTTCGTATGTTCTCCCCGTGACCGCGTGGGGTTTCTCTGAAATGTTTGGTTTCCCACACTCCAAAGGCGTGCGGGTATGTAGGTAAATTGGCTTGGTAAATGTAAAAAATTGTCCCTGGTGTGCGTGTGTGTAGGATAGTGTGTGTGCGCGGGGATCGCTGGTCAGCGCGGACTCGGTGGGCCGAAGGGCCTGTTTCCGCGCTGTGTGTCTAAAAACGAAAATTAAAAACAGTTAGGCAGGTACATGGATAGGACAGGTTTGGAGGGATATGGGCCAAACGCAAGCTGGTGGGACTAGTGTGGATGGGACATGTTGGCCAGTGTGGGCAAGTTGGGCCGAAGGGCCTGTTTCCACACTGTATCACTCTGTAGCGAGGAACATTGGATTGAACACCGACTTAAATGGAGGCTAACACACACGGTCTCGTTCACCAACAAAGTTGCTTCGTTACAGAGCAGCGGGGAAAAACAACAGACTTTTAAGTACAAAATCTGACAAAATTAGGATTCCTGGATTCTGACATTGCATCGGAGACCAGAAACATGCAGAGGGTTCAGAGGAACATTTAACTTCAAAGCAGCTGTAACAGAACGGTGAAGAACAGGGATACTTGAGACAGAGCCCCAGCACTTCAAAGCATTGTTTGACTCACGCGCATGCACGCGCGCATGCACGCACGGACTTTCCCACTTGGTGTGATGTGGCGAGATAAAGAGAAGATATCTTGAAAGAGAAAGCAGCCGTCATCTACAGAAGTGCAACTGATTTCCTTTGTAGGCCGGTCGGGAGGCAGAAGTTCCAAATCTCTCGGGGCATCAGGAATTAACATTTCTTTAGACAGAGGGTGGAGGATCTTAGTTTGGTAGAGATACAGCGCAGAAACAGGCCCTTCGGCCACTCCGGGTCCGCGCTGACCAGCGATACCCACACATACAATCACACACACACACCAGGGACAATTTACAATTTAACCAAGCCAATTAATTTCAATTCAATTCAATTTCAATTCCACTTTAATGTCATTGCACAGATACAAGTATAGGTACAAGGAAATGCAGTTTAGCGTCGGTTCGTAGTGATAGCAATATGGAAAAATAAATACAGAATGCAGACAATGTGGACGGAGAGACTGGAGAACTCTATCGGCGGGACTCCGAGTTGAGCAGTGTGATGGTGTTATTGTAGAAGCTGTTCCTCATCCTACTAGTGCGGGACCTGAGGCTCCTGTACCGCCTCCCTGATGGTAGGAGGGCAAACAGTCCATGGTTAGGGTGTGAGGGGTCCTTGATGATTTTCCCTGCCCGTCTCAGACACCGTTTATGGTGGAGGGCATCCATGGCAGGGAGCGGGGCACCGACGATGTACACACCTTTGGGGTGCGGGAGGAAACCGAAGATCTTGGAGAAAACCCACGCAGGTCACGGGGAGAGCGTACAAACTCCTGTGCAGACAGCGCCCGTAGTCAGGATCGAACCCGGGACTCTGGCGCTGAGAGGCAGTAGCTCTCCCGTGCCGCCTTTATTCTGTGGAATTCATTGCCACAGACGGCTGTGAGGCCAAGTCAATGGATATTTGTAAGGCAGAGATTGACAGATTCTTGATTGGTACGGGTGTCGGGGGTTGTGGGGAGAAGGCAGGAGAATGTGGTTAGGAGGGAAGGGGAGTAGACTTGATGGGCCGAATTACTATGCCTCCCACTCCCCTGACTCCCAATCTGAAGAAAGCTCTCGACCTGAAACGTCACCCATTCCTTGTCTCCAGAGATGCCGCCTGTCCTGCTGAGTTGCTCCAGCATTCTGTGTCTATCTTCAGGAATTAAAACATTTTTCCACTTGGCTAATTAAAGGACATTAAGTCCCATCCACATCTTTAAAAGTTTACTAACGATCCCCAAGTTTAGAGAAACAAGGAACTGCAGATATTGGTTTACAAATCAAGACACAAAGTGCTGGAGTAACTCAGTGGGTTAGACGGCATAGGTTCATAAGTTCTAGCAGCAGAATTAGGCCATTCGGCCCATCAAGTCTACACCGCCATTCAATCACGGCTGATCTATCTCTCCCTCTCAACCCCATGTTCCTGCCTTCTTCCCATTACCCCTGACACCCACACTAATCACAAATCGGTCAATATCCGCCTTAAAAATATCGGCACGGACTCAATGGGCCGAATAGATGTTTCTGCGCTGTATCTCTAAACTAAATGTGTGAACAAGTCTAGAATGGGTGTCAATGGGCTACGGGGAGAAGGCAGGAAAATGGGATTGGGATCAGCAGAGGTCAGCCGTGATTGAATGGCGGAGTGGATCCGACGGGCCGAATGGCCTAAATCTACCCCGAAAACATTGTAACTAAAGTAAACAACTTGCCCACATTCTGACTCGATGCAAAGGCTAAGTACTGAGGTCAAATCTTTGTAAATGGCAGTCAATGTGATAGACAGTATTAATAACATCCGATTACTTTCCTCCTCCAATTGCAAAGATGCTGGTGGTAATTAAACTAATTAGCAACCGATTACCACTTGAAGGAAAAGATATTCAGAAGTAATAATATGCAGATTTGGCGTTCTTAATTAATTCAAATATGCAATATTGCTGGGTATATCAACATTCATTATTCACTCCTAAGTGCCCTTAAGAGGCCCCATCTCACTCGAAACTTCTGCCTTGTTGATGATTGAATGGCAGTGGAAAAATCCGATGCTGATTCACTCATGTCTGAAGAAGGGCCTCGACCCGAGACGTCACCTGTTTCCCTCTCTCCGCAGTTCGCCCCGAGACGTCACCCATTCCTTCTCTCCAGAGATGACGCCTGACCTGCTGAGTTACTCCAGTGGGACAAGACACAAAACGCTGGAGTAACTTGGCGGGACAGGCAGCATCACTGGAGAGAAGGAATGGGTGACGTTTCGGGTCGGGACCCTTCTTCAGACTGAGAGTCAGGGGAGAGGGGAACGAGAGAGATACAGACCGTGATATGGAGAGAGAGAGAGAGAGAGAGAGAGAGAGACAGAGAGAGTTAGAACAACTGAATGAAAGATGGGCAAAAGAGAAAAACATTGATGAAGGATACAGGCCATTGTTAGCTGTGGGCTAGGTGAAAATGAGTTACCGACAACGAGACTCAACAAGGCGACTTTAAAACTGGCACGACTTACGTGGGGGAGGGATGGAGAGAGAGGGAAAGCAAGGGCTACTTGAAAATAGACAATAGGTGCAGGAGTAGGCCATTCGGCCCTTCGAGCCAGCACCACCATTCAATGTGATCATGGCTGATCATCCCCAATCAGTACCCCGTTCCTGCCTTCTCCCCACATCCCCTGACTCCGCTATCTTTAAGACTCCTATCTACCTCCCTCTTGAAAGAGAAACCAATGTTCACGTGCTTGATCAATGGTGTTTTTATCATTAATGTTTTATTATTATTAATGTTTAGTTTTTTTCGGAGTCATTCGTAACAGTCACTGTACGTCATGTTGTTACTTGTGGGCGGAGCACCAAGGCAAATTCCTTGTATGTGAATACTTGGCCAATTACTTACTTACTGACATGCACTGCACTTTGTCTATCTCCGGTTTAAAGCAGCATCTGCAGTTCCTCCCCACACACTCAGGGTTACGATGCTTGGCTTTTTGCACCAACTGTATCTCCACTCGTGATCCACAGAAATCACCCCCCAACATGTGTATAATGGGGTGGGGGGGCGGGGGGTAAACTCACTGGCAAATACTCTCTTTCTTTGTATTAACATTATACAATCTTTACCGTGCACTAAAAAATGCTTGAATTGTAGAAGTGATACAGCGCAGAAACATAGAAACATACAAATTAGGTGCAGGAGTAGGCCATTCGGCCCTTCGAGCCTGCACCGCCATTCAATATGATCATGGCTGATCATCCAACTCAGTATCCCGTACCTGCCTTCCCAAACATGGGGAACATTTTTCCTGCATCTCGCCTGTCCAATCCCTTTTATGCGTTTCTATACGATCCCCTCTCATCTTTCTAAGTTCCAGTGAAAATATAATTCTGGTTTCCCCACAATGATGAATAATATAACGATGTTGCTTAATATTGAATAAAACCAAGCCTGCCTGTGCATTTAATCTACAGATCAACTCATATCAGCTCAGGCATATCTTTCCATTTGACTGATATTATATTTTAAAACCAGTTATTGAGTTGAGCGATGAGGTTACTTCAGGTCAACAATCTAATTATAATTCCAAAGTGTGTAAAGGGGCGGTACAGAGCCACTGCCTCACAGCACCAGAGTCCCGGGTTCCACCCTGACCTCAGGTGCTGTCCGTGTGTGTGTGTGTGGAATTCGCACGTTCTCCCCGCGATCTCGTAAGATTCCTCACGCGTCCTGACAAAAAGACGTGCAGGTTTGTCGGTTAATTGGTTTGGGTAAAATTGTACATTTTAAATGCATCGTTGTCTTTCTCTGCAAATTGCCCCTTAGTAGCGCGTAGGGAGTGGGTGGGAAAGTGCGGTGAGCTAGAACTAGTGTAGAACGGGTGATCGATGCTTGGCGCGGGCCCACGTGGGCTGAAGGGCCTGTTTCCGCGCAGTAGCTCCAAACTAAACTAAACGAAAACGCAATTTCGTAGTCTCAGCTAAATAATTCTCAGAGTCGACGAATTGTTACAATTATTTCACCGTCCCATTGTGTGGTTGGGCGCCACGGTGGCGCAGCGGTAGAGTTGGGCTAGAGAACGTCGGTTCGGTCTCGACTACGGGTGCTGTCTGTACGGAGTTTGCACGTTCTCCCCGTGACCTGCGTGGGTTTTCTCCAAGATCTTCGGTTTCCTCCCGCACTCCACAACGTGCAGGGTTGCAGGTGAATCGGCTTGGGTTTGTATACTCGGTATAAGTGTAAATTGTCCCCGAATGTGTGTGTAGGATAGTGTTAATGTGCGGGGATCGCTGGTCGACGTGGACTCAGTGGGCCGAAGGGCTGGTTTCTGCGCTGTAACTCCAAACTAAAAACTCAACTTAGCATAATTTTTAAATGATGTTAAAAAACAAAATCTTGAGGACCACATCAGGTCAGGCAGCATCTGTGGAGGGAATATATAGGTGACGTTTCGGGTCAGGACCCTGCTGCAGACTCCTGAAGGGTTCCAACCTGAAACGTCACCTATCCATGTTCTCCACAGATGCTGCCTGACCTGCTGAGTTACTCCAGCACTCTGTGAAACATCACCTATCCATGTTCTCCACAGATGCTGCCTGACCCGCTGAGTTACTCCAGCACTCTGTGAAACGTCACTTTATGTTTTAAACCGAAAATTTGATCATTTAAGTAATATATAATCATTTAAGAAATTAGGTGCAGGAGTAGGCCATTCGGCCCTTCGAGCCTGCACCGCCATTCAATATGATCATGGCTGATCATCCAACTCAGTATCCCGTACCTGCCTTCTCTCCATACCCTCTGATCCCCTTAGCCACAAGGGCCACATCTAACTCCCTCATAAATATAGCCAATGAACTGGCCTCAACTACCCTCTGTGGCAAAGAGTTCCAGAGACCCACTACTCTCTGTGTGAAAAAAGTCCTTCTCATCTCGGTCCTAAAGGATTTCCCCCTTATCCTTAATACAACAGTGAAGAGGTGACAGAATTACTGCCTAGATAATAGGTATGTTACGAAACTAACCTTTAGCAGTGCTGCAGTTCTGCCACTGCCCGTGTGTGCGACTTTGGCGCCTTTGAGAGTTGAGAGGGGGGGCGGGTTTAAAATGCGATTTTTCTTCAAATCAATTTTGAACAGGCTTTTTAGTTGCTGGAGAAAAATTGCTTCGACTGCCGTTTTATTAAGTTTATTAAAATTAGCACTGAAAAAATTAAAAGCAGGAGTAAATTAAAAATCATCTTCCAAAGCCGTCAACGCCGACAACGGGACGGATCTCACGTAGGGGACAAAACAAGGTACACAGTTTATTTTTACATTAAAACGTGCTTCTTAGGAAGCCTTTAATCAAAAGTTCATGTTGCGTAAAGGTGACTTAAAAAATCTACGAACCGGCAATATTTTTCTTGCTGAGTGGGGGCTAAATTCACCGCAAACTGCAACGTTCCAATCCATCGCGTTCCACAAAAACCCACTCGCAAGTTGATTTAAATGGCCATTAATTTACGGGAATTAAACACTAAATTCCTTCCATTTGGCCTATAAATTCATAACAGTGAGATTTAAAAATCATGTTATATTGCGAATTCTTGTGTGAATGTTATTTGGACACTTAGGTTTTTAAAAAATATTAACCTTTTCTTAAGAAATGGATAGATATTTAGATCTAGTAATTGAATTTTGTAATTAGCTACAATCAGGTAACTAACTAATTATATGCTTTAATTTCAGGTAATCCAAGTAAGATCGTTTCATATTTGTTTCAGAATGCTCCAATCTATAACAACTGAAAATTTCATTCAGTTCTCTTAATTTTTAAGAAAGTTATGGGCTTTTGACTGTCCTTGATCACAACTTTTGTGTTAAGTCAATGGAAAAGCAATGGGGAACAAGATGCTAATTTCCGAGTATGAAAATGGCCATAACTTTTTTAATACTGAAGATATGGAAGTGAATTAGGTGTCAAATTAAACTTCTTTTTATGCTTTATCTGATGGGATAAATTGCAGACTTGATTTTTTAAATCTCAAAATTTTGTAACATTGCTACTAGATACTAAAATATACTCAGGTACATCCTTTACAATTGATAAATGCCTACAAGGCAGATTTTCTGTTGCAGCACTTAATTGCTAACAAGGTATGAATGTACACAAAATAGTTAAACAGTCTAATTCAGCTTCTTACTTTTTTTTTCCCCTCAACGACACATTCACAAAAAAAGCTTTCAGCTTGCAAGAATCCCCAAGGGACCAATCTTCCATGCTCTAATATTTTATATACTCTGGAAATGTTGATAAATCTAAAGGCTTCGCGGTCCTGCAGCTGAACAGGGAATCAGCTGTTAAACACAACCGGCTATTAAAAATTGATTGCCTTTATGTTTGCAGACATACCAATTAAGCACGATTGTTTCTCCTGGGGAGGTTTTTCTTTGGGTCAACCGATTCACAACATATCCACGATTAGAAAGAAAATCAAAACTGACAAAACGGATGTTAAGAACTGATCTAACGACTGAGTTTTGCAAAGTGCAGCCACGTCACTTCATCCAATGTAAAATTAACTTTATACAAAATTTATGTTGCAGATCAAGGGTGGTGCAGCGGTAGAGTTGCTGCCTCACAGCGCCAGAGACCCGGGTTCCATCCTGACCTCGGGCAACTGAACCATCCTACCACTACCAGAGAGCAGTCCTGAACTACTATCTACCTCTTTGGTGACCCTCGGACTATCCTTTAAGAAAGAGCTGCAGATGCTGGAAAAAAAATCGAAGGCAGGCAGAAATGCTGGAGGGACTCAGCGGGTGAGGCAGCATGTATGGAGCGAAGGAACAGGTGACGTTTCCTTGCACTAAACCCGCAGAGTTTCTCCAGCATTTTTGCCTACCTCAGACTATCCTTGATTGGACTTTGCTGGCTTTACCGTGCACTAAACATTATTCTCTTATCATGTAAATGGCTCGATTGTAATCAATGTGTTGTCTTTCTGCTGACTGGAGAGCACACAACAAAAGCTTTTCACTCTAGCTTGGTACACGTGAACTAAACTAAACTGAACTGTCTGTAGGGAGTTTGCACGTGCATCCCGTGATCTGCGTGGGTTTTCTCTATCCGCAGGTTCCTCCCACATTCCAAAGCCGCACAGGTTTTTTAGGTTAATTATTTTTTGGTGTAATAAAAAATGTAAATTGGCCCTAACATGTGTAGGGTAGTGTTCACGTGCGGGGATCGCCGGTCGGCGCGGACTCGGTGGGCCGAACGGCCTGTTTCAGCGCTGAATCTCTCAATCTGACAGAGCTGCCACATCCAGACATAAAAACAGCTTTATTTCCCCACGAGTAGTAGCTCTACTCATGAACCAAAAATCTGTAGCAAGTGCTCTGGCATGTTATTTAATTCACATGTTCAATGAATAATGTTTTATGTGCCATTCCCAACTGTCACTGTATGTCATGTTGTCACTTGCGGGCGGAGCACCAAGACAAATTCCTTGTATGTGAATACTTGGCCAATGAATTCATTCATTCATTCAAACTAGACTAAAAACTAAACCTCAGGGTTTGGAGAATATAAAGAGATCTGAAGAAAAATGACCAAGTACACTCACAAACCAGTTGCCTTAAAGCCCCAGTAGATGTCCTTGAATATGTATGGCAAGCAATATACACTGCGTTTCTTTCCAATTGTGAATTGGACTTACAGGAAAATAAATCATGACAGGCAAATGCAGTTATGTTTTAACCGACTTTGGATTTGAAAATGCATAAACTTGCAAACGTACCTGCTATGGAGAAGCTGACGGCTTAGTAAATGTTTTAGCTACACTACAAGCACCCTTGATGATGCTTAACACAGCACGCTTGATAATTTCTCCACATAGACAATAGGTGCGGGAGTAGAGGCCATTCGGCCCTTCGAACCAGCACCGCCATTCAATGTGATCTTGGCTGATCATCCCCAATCAGTACCCCGTTCCTGCCTTCTCCCCACATCCCTTGATTCCGCTAGCCCCAAGAGCTCTATCTAACTCTCTCTTGAAAGCATCCAGTGAATCGACCTCCACCGCCTTCTGAGGCAGAGAATTCTACAAATTCACCACTCTGTGTGAAAAAAGTTTTTCCTCATCTCAGTCCTAAGGGTGGCACGGTGGCGCAACGTTCGAGTTGCTGCCTTACTGCGCTTGCAGCACTGGAGAGCCGAGTTCCATCCCGACTACGGGCGCTGTCTCTACGGAGTTTGTACGTTCTCCCTGTGAACTTTCTCCGAGATCTTCGGTTTCCCCCCACACTCCAAAGATGTACAGGTTTTTAGGTTAATTGGCTTGGTAAATGTAAAAATTATCCCTAGTGTGCGGGTAGGATAGTGTTGGCGTGAACTCGGTGGGCTGATGGGCCTGTTTCCGCGCTGTATCTCTAAACTAACCTAAATGGCCTATCCCTATTCTTAAACTATGACCCCTGGTTCTGGACATCGGGAACATGTTTCCTGCATCGAGCGTGTCCAATCCCTTAAGGGCCTGTCCCACTAGCATGCAACTCCATGCGATGAGCGCGACCTAACGTGGTCGCTTGAGCCGTCCGGCATCGCGGGGCCGGTCCCACTTCGATCGCCGGAACCGTGCGGAATTGTGCGGAGTTCGTCCCGACATCGCGCGGGGGCGGGGCTCTGAAAAACTGACTATGTTCAAAAATTCCGCGCAGCAACGGCTTGTCATCGCCTCGACGCATTACACACCGCCTCAACATCGTACCTCCGTGACCCTCTCTGTAGGTGCCTCCGTGACCCTCTATGTGTGTGGCTCCGTGGCCCTGTGTGTGTGTGTGCCTCTGTGCCCCTCTCTGTGTGCCCCTCTCTGTCCTGGCGAACTTACCTTAAGACTTCACTCCAAGTTCGCCTCACTTTGCGCCGCGTTGCGCCACTCACCCGACCTCCGCGCGGCCCTCGCTGCCAGTTTGGTCGCGCTTGCCGCATGCAGGCGTATGCTGGTGGGAACGGCCCTGTACAGGGGATCACCCGACCTCCGCGCGGCCCCCGCTTCTAGTTTGATCGCGCTCACCGCATAGATGTCTCCATGATCCCCTCTCATCCTTCTAAATTCCAGTGAATACAAGCCCAGTCGCTCCATTCTTTCATCATATGACAGTCCCGCCATCCCGAGAATTAGCCTTGTGAACCTACGCTGCGCTCCCTCAATAGCAAGAATGTCCTTCCTCAAATTAAGAATGTTATCACACAATAACGTTTCGTTAAGCTACTCTCAAGTACTGTTCATCTAAATTAAAGGTTTCACATGCAGGGAAAATTAATGCATGATGCTGTATCCATTTACAAGGAGTCTTCAAAAATGTTAGTTAACCAATCTTTTTTCCCCAATTAGTTCATGTTCATAAATTCTAGGAGCATAGTTCTTGGAGCAGAATTAGGCCATTCGGCCCATCAAGTCTATTCCACCATTCAATCATGACTGATCCATCTCCCCCTCCTAACCCTATTCTCCTGCCTTCTCCCCATAACCCCTGATACCCATACTAATCAAGAATCTATCTATCTCTCCCATTGACTTGGCCTCCACAGACTTCTGTAGCATTGAATCCCACAGATTCACCACCCTCTGACTGAAGATTAGTTTAGAGATACGACACGGAAACAGACCCTTCGGCCCACCGAGTCCGCACTGACCAGCGATCCCCGCACATTAACACTCCCCTACACACACACACATACTCTCGAGGTACAATTTACAATGTTACCAAGCCAATTAGCCTACAACCCTGGGTACACAAAAAGCTGGAGAAACTCAGCGGGTGCAGCAGCATCTAAGGAGCGAAGGAGATAGGCGACGTTTTGGGTCGAGACCCTTCTTCAAGGTAAGCCTACAACCCTGTGTGTCTTTGGAGTGTGGGAAGAAACCGGAGCACCCGGCGAAAACCCACGCAGGTCATGGGGAGAACGGATCGAGTCCGTGCAGACAGCGCCCGTAGTCAGGATGGAACTCGAGTCTCTGGCGCTGTGAGGCAGCAACTCTACCGATACGGATATTCTTGACCTTGAACTTGGACAGCTACATGGGCAGGGAAGGTTTGGAGGGATATGCGGCCAAACGGGTCTATCTTGGATTGGGCATCTTGGTCGGAGCGGACAAGAGGGGCCTCGCTCTGTGCTACCTGATCCTATTTCATCTCACCTCAGTGAGATTAAAGGGCCTGTCCTACCAACATCCGACTCCATGCGATGAGCGCGATCAAACTAGAAGCGGGGGCCACGCGGAGGTCGGGTGATCCCTGTACAGGGCCGTTCCCACCAGCATGCGCCTGCATGCGGCAAGCGCGACCAAACCGGCAGCGAGGGCCGCGCGGAGGTCGGGTGAGTGTCGCAACGCGGCGCAAAGTGAGGCGAACTTGGAGCGAAGTCTAAGGTAAGTTCGCCAGGACAGAGAGGGACACGCAGAGAGGGGCACAGAGGCACACACAGAGAGGGTCACAGAGCCACACACACACAGGGCCACAGAGCCACACACAGAGAGTGTCACGGAGGCACGATGTCGAGGCGGTGTGTAATGCGTCGAGGCGACTGCGAGCCGACAAGCCGTTGCCGCGCGGAATTTTTGAACATAGTCAGTTTTTCGGAACCCCGCGCGATGTCGGGACGAACTCTGCACGGCTCCAGCAATCGAAGTGGGACCGGCCCCGCGACGCCGGACGGCTCAAGCGACCACGTTAGGTCGCGCTAATCAAATAGAGTTGCATGCTGGTGGGACAGGCCCTTTAATCTTTATCACATGGTGATCATTGATTTTGTTCTCATTTTAATTGCTATTCCTCACGAAACTGGTCTGTGATCAATGCAGCCATCAGTACAATAACGATATTTGTTACAATAATATAATTAAATTCCAAGATTACTCTAATTATGTTACAATGTATTTGGCTCAGCCACCAAGCACGACATCCGGAGGCTGCAGCGAATCGTTCAATCAGCTGAGAAGGTTATTGGCTGCAACCTTCCCTCTATTGATGAACTGTACACTGCAAGGGCCAGGAAGCGAGCGGGCAAGATCATCTCTGACCCCTCTCACCCTGGCCACAAACTCTTTGAATCACTTCCCTCTGGTAGGCGACTCCGGGTTGTCAAAGCTGCCACAACCAGACTATAAAACAGCTTTTTTTCCCACGAGTAGTAGCTCTACTCAATAACCAATAATCTGTAGCCTCCCTTTGCGCTGGTATTTTATTTAATTCACATGTTTAATCGATAATGTTTTATTATTAATGTTTAATGTTTTACATATCATTCGTAACTGTCACTGTACGTCATGTTGTCACTTGCGGGCGGAGCACCAAGGCAAATTCCTTGTATGTGAATACTTGGCCAATAAACTTATTCATTCATTCAGAACTAAACTAAAAACCAAACCTCAGGGTTTAGAACAAATTCAGAACAAACAACAGAACAAATGCACCTGCACAATTCTCTTTCCTCACATCTCTAATACTTTTTGACCTTTATTAAGCATTTCATGACAGGATTTCATATCCCAAACTGTATAAAATCAAAGCAAGCTCTAATTAGCAACTGAATACAGCCGTCTTAAGGGATGATCTTACAGAGGTGTACAAAATCATGAGAGGAATAGATCGGGTGGACAGACAGTCTCTTGGCCAGAGAAGGGGGTTCGAGACCCAGAGGACATAGGTTTGAGGTGAAGGGGAAAAGATGTAATGGGAATCTGAGGGGTAACTTTCTTCACACAAAGGGTGGTGGGTGTATGGAACGAGCTGCCAGAACAGGTAGTTGAGGATGGGACTATCGCAATGTCTACGAAATATTTAGACAGGTATGTGGATAGGACAGATTTGGACGGACATGGGCCAAACGCAGGCAGGTGGGACTAGTGTAGTTAGCTGGCCGGTGAGGGCAAGTTGGGCCAAAGGGCCCATTTCCACGCTGTATCACTCTGTGACTATCTTTTTGAAGCCCACTACATATCATACACGGCACAGGATTATTATTTGATATTTTCCATTTTGAGAAGTCTGTTCCGTTGAATACAAGTTCCCCATCATCTGACTGAACAGTTCGTTTAAATTACAGAAAAATGCCACAAATTATAACATCCGTCAATTACTCCTTAAAACAAAGTTATGGGAAATAGAAAGAGGATCTTGAGGTTTTATTCAATACTTCACCATAATTAGCATTTTTTTAAAGAACAGTTTTCTCAAAAATCAGTGCAAGGCCTTTATTCACTTCACTAGCCTCTATTAGTTTGTCAGGGGTTATGGGGAGAAGGCAGGAGAATGGGGTTAGGAGGGAGAGATTGATCGGCCGGGATTGAATGGCGGAGAATTCTTGATGGGCCGAATGGTCTAATCCTGCTCCTATAACTTATGGCGGCGCTGGCTTAACAGCTGCGGCCGCCTGCAGTCCGTCTGTTATTTTATTTTTCTGTCCTGTTTTTAGTTGGGTTCGTTCGTTTTGTTAGATTGTGTGTGTATGTGGGGGGGGGGGGGGGGGGAGTACCATGTCCGGGTCTCTTCCTTCGGGGGGGGGGGGGGGGGAGGGTGCGTGTTTTCTGTAGTATTCCCCGTCTCCGTCTGCGCCGAGGCCTAATGGTGGAGTTGGCGGCCTCGGGGCCCCGGGGCTGTTCCAGCGGCGGCGGCGGCGGCGGCGACCTGACTCCCGGAGGGGTTCCAGCAGCAGCAGCGGCGACCCAACTCTGTCCCGGAGCGGTTCCAGCAGCAGCAGCGGCGACCCGACTCTGTCCCGGAGCGGTTCCAGCGGCGGCGGCGACCTGACTCCCGGAGCGGTTCCAGCAGCGCGACCTGACTCGGTCCCAGAGCGGTTCCAGCGGCGGCGGCGACCTGACTCCCGGAGCGGTTCCAGCAGCGGCGGCAGCAGCAGCAGTAGCGGCGACCTGACTCGGTCCCGGAGCGGGGGCGGCGGCAGTGGCAGTGGCCTGACCGCGGGCCCGGTGGACCCCCGGGCCGCGGAGTTGAACCGGCCCGTTCGCGGAGCTCGGTTGAACCGCAGGACTAACTACTTACCATCGCCCGGTGCGGTCGCGGGATCTGAGGCCTGGATCGCCTCGGCGCAGAGGGAAACGAAGAGGGAAGAGACACAGACTTTAAGACTTTTGCCTTCCATCACAGTGAGGAGGTGTTTGGTGAACTCACTGTGGTGGATGTTACATTTGTGTTTATTGTGTGTTCTGTCATTTTTATTTATTTATTTTTAATTATATGTATGACCGCAGGGGAACAGAGTTTCGTTCAGACCGAAAGGTCTGAATGACAAATAAAGAATCTAATCTAATCTAATGATAGTAAAAATCCAGAAGAAACACAACATTAATCATTGAGGAACCACAGCCAAGTACATATATACGCGCACAGCGGTAGCATTGCTCCCTCACAGCGCCAGAGACCCGGGTTCGATCCTGACTATGGGTGCTGTCTGTATGGAGTTTGTACGTTTCCCCCGTGACCTGCGTGGGTTTCCCCCAGGTGCTCCGGTTTCCTCCCACACTACAATGACATTTAGGTTTGATGGTTGAAGATAGACACAAAATGCTGGAGTAACTCAGCGGGTGAGACAGCATCTCTGGAGAGAAGGAATGGGCGACGTTTCGGGTCGAGACCCTTCTTCAGATTTGTAGGTTAATTGGCTTGGTATAAATATAAATTGTCCCTAGTGTGTAGGGTGGTGCAAGTGTGCGGGGATTGCTGGTCGGTGTGGACTCGGTGGACTGAACCGCCTGTTTCCACACCGTATTTCCAAAGAAAACTAAAAATACATTTTGTTTTCATCATGGCGGTTGTGTCTTGGATCTTTATTGATCAACTGCAATGGATTAAAAAGGTTCGGTTATGGAGTCTTGAATGGGAAACCCAGAAATGTGGACTTTCCACACACACAAACACACACGCACATGCACGCACGCACACGCACACACATGCACACCCGCGCACGCGCCCACACACGCACGCACACGCGTGCACGCACGCACACACACACACACGCGCACGCACACACACACACGCACGCACACACACGCACGCACCCACGCGCCCACATGCACGCGCCCACACACGCACGCTCGCATTGAATTGTTCCTAAAGTCCAGGAGCCCACAGTAAAAGCCACCAGGTATATTAAATCAGGAACCTTTCCCCTTCCTGGCCACTCCCTCTTCACCCCTCTCCCATCGGGCAAGAGGTACAGAAGTGTGAAAACGAACACACACCTCCAGATTCAGGGACAGTTTCTTCCCGGCTGTTATCAGGCAACTGAACCATCCTACCACAACCAGAGAGCGGTCCTGAACTACTATCTACCTCATTGGTGACCCTCGGACTATCCTTGATCGGACTTTACTGGCTTTACCTTGCACTAAACGTTATTCCCTTATGATGTATCTGTACACTGTGAATGGCTCGATTGTAATCATGTATTGTCTTTCCACTGACTGGATAGCACCCAACAAAAGCTTTTCATTGTACCTCAGTACACGTGACAATAGACTAAACGGAACTGAATTCCAGTCGGCAACACACTTATTCCGACCCACCGCCTCTTGTGAAGGGATGGCTACAGGGCCTTTGTCCTTTGTCGGTGAAGCCCAGACATGGGTAGAGCTTGGAGCCCGTGTCTGAGCTTTAGTTTAGAGATGTAGCACGGGAACAGGCCCTTCGGCCCACCGAGTCCGCACCGCCCAGCGATTCCTGTACACTAACACAATCCTACACACACCCGGGGCAATTTACACTTATACCAAGCCAATTAACCTACAAACCTGTCAGTCTTTGGAGTGTGGGAGGAACCCGAAGATCTCGGCGAAAACCCACGCAGGTCACGGGGAGAACGTACAAACTCCGTACAGACAGCACCCGTAGTCGGGATCGAACCCCGTTCTCTGGGCGCCACGAGGCAGCAACTCTACCGCTGCGCCACCGCTACCATTTAATCACACCCCCGCCCCATTTCCCTGAGTTCTCACAGATAATTCCCCAAACCCGCCCATTTTAAAATCCCCCTCAAAGTTTTTCTCCGCCAACGTGTTCTTTCCAACGTCGGAGAAAGTCAGCAAAGAAATTTCCAAACTTTCCCCAAGATCCCAAAAAATCAGGTTTGAACGGCACGGCGGCGCAGCGGCAGAGTTGCTGCCTCACAGCGCCAGAGACCCGGGTACGATTCCGACTACGGGTGCTGTCTGTACGGAGTTTGCACGTTCTCCCCGTGACCTGCGTGGGTTTTCTCCGGGTGCTCCGGTTTCCTCCCACACTCCAGAGACGTACAGGTTAGTAGGTTTGACCAAACTATGAATCTCCACGAGTCGACAAAGAATCATTACCTTCCGGAGGTTTGAGTTCCTTCTCGTTCTGCGAGCACCAGCCGACGGGGTGTAAGTCGGCCGTCATGACGCAGCACCAGAAATCTGCGCGCCGATCATCTCCGTAACCACTGTATCGCAGCAGGAGGAGCTGGCCACAGGTGGTGATGATAGTGGCCACCCAGTACGTGTCAGGGTTAGTCTTATTCCCAACTTCCAGCTTCATCCCTGGTTGGAAGCTACTCTGGAGACTGATTTCAACCTACGAGCAAGAGAAAAGATCAGTTTAATTCAGTTTAGAAATAGGTTTGAAAAAGAAAAATGCGAAGGTTGACTTCTCTAACTTCAGACAGCCCTTGCTTTCCCTCTCCATCCCCTTCCCAGTTCTCCCACCAAGTCTTACTGTCTCCGACTACATTCTATCTCTGTCCCGCCCCCTCCCCCGACATCAGTCTGGAGAAGGGTCTCGACCCGAAACGTCGCCCATTCCTTCTCTCCAGAGACGCTGCCTGACCCGCTGAGTTACTCCGGCATTTTGGGTCCACCTTCGAGAAAGAGTAGCTGCAGAAGGCCATAAGCGAGAGAGGCAGAATTAGGCCATTCGGCCCATCAAGTCTACTCCACCATTCAATCATGGCTGATCTATCTCTTTTTGAGAAACAGCAGGGAAACAGGCCCTTCGGCCCACCGAGTCCGCACCACCCAGCAATCCCCGGGCATTAACACTATCCTACACACACTAGGGACAATTTTAGTTACACTAAGCTAATTAACCGACAAGCCTGCGCGTCTTTGGAGTGTGGGAGGAAACCGAAGATCTCGGAGAAAACCCACACAGGTCACGGGGAGAACGTGCAAACTCCATACAGACAGCGCCCTAAGGCAGGATCAAACCCGGATCTCTGGTGCAGAGGCAGAATTTCTACCGCTGCACCACCGTGCCGCCCTAATATCTTGTACTAAATGTCTCAGTAGCTCCAATATACCATATCCAATAAATAAAACATTATAAAAGACTGGTTCTTATTTGCATGCTGTTGAATTTTCATGGTATTAGCAGTACAAGGAACTGCAGATGCTAGTTTATACAAAAAAAAGACACAAAGTACTGGAATAACACAGCGGGTCAGACAGCATCTCTGGAGAACATGGATAAGATCATAAGTGATAGAAGCTGAATTAGGCCATTCGGCCCTTCAACAAGTAGCCCATTCGGCGCCATTCAATCATGGCCGATCTATCTCTCCCCCAATTGTCCAGCCTTCTCCCCATAACCCGTCACCCGTACTAATCAAGAATCTATCTATCTCTGACTTAGAAATATCCACTGACTTGGCCTCCACAGCCGTCTGTGGCAATGAATCCACAGATTCACCGCCCTCAGACTAAAGAAATTCCTCCTCATCCCCTTCCTAAAAGAACGTCCTTTAGTTCCGAGGCTGTGCCCTCTGGTCCTAGATTCTCCCACTAGTGGAAACATCCTCTCCACATCCACTCTATCAGGGCCTTTCACTATTCAGTAAGTTTCAATGAGGTCCATTGCCGTCAAACGCTCTTCATAGGTTAACCCACTCATTCCTGGGATCATTCTCGAAAACCTACTCTGGACCCTCTCCAGAGCCAGCACACCCCTCCTCAGATATGGAAGCGTGGATTGGTGATGTTTCAATCGGGGCCCAAACCGAAACGTCACCCATCCATGTTCTCCACAGATGCTGCCTGACCCGCTGAGTTACTCCAGCACTCTGTGAAACGTCACCTATCCATGTTCTCCACAGATGCTGCCTGACCCGCTGAGTTACTCCAGCACTCTGTGAAACGTCACCTATCCATGTTCTCCACAGATGCTGCCTGACCCGCTGAGTTACTCCAGCACTCTGTGAAACGTTACCTATCCATGTTTTCCACAGATGCTGCCTGACCCGCTGAGTTACTCCAGCACTCTGTGTCTTTCATTGAATTTTTGTTGTTCATCTGAAAACTGTACTAAAATAGTTTAATCCAGTTCAAAAAAAAACTAAGTGTGTCTATTAAATCACCAGTCACTTAGCATTGCCTAATACGTGACCCGCCCTCCTTAAGTAATAGTCTACAACTTGAGCGTTATTTATTTTCAACCACATGCTACAGGATGTAGAAGAGTAATGACTTAATCGCGGCTAAATAAAGGCATGAATTATAACATACTTTATACTCCAGAGTGATTATAGGTTCAATCAACCTTATTTACAATGACATGATCAAAGATTGATGTAAACTCTACACTTAAAAAAACCTGCATGCTAATACTATTTCTCAATAATGGTTTGTGATTCCTGTACATAAAGGCACTCCCCCACCTTCAAGGCAGAGTCTTGCATCAGCCGTGTGATTTTTAGCTAGCATTAAGCTAGCGGCACTGGAGGTGATCTGGAAACCTGTCAGGGCGGCACGTTGGTGGAGTTGCTGCCTCGCAACGCCAGAGACCCGGGTTCGATCCTGACTCCGGGTGAATGAATGAATGAGTTTATTGGCTTGAAAGCGTCCAGACAACCGGCCTCCACCACATGGGTTTTCTCCGGTTCCCTCCCACACGTTCAAGTTTGAAGGATAATTGGCTTTGGTACAGATTGCAAAGTGTCCCTAGCGTGTAGGATGGTGCGAGTGTACGGGGTGATGGCTGGTCGGCACGGACTCGGTGGGTCAAAGGGCCTTGAATGAATGAATATGTTCATTGGCCAAGTATTCACATACAAGGAATTTGCCTTGGTGCTCCGCCCGCAAGTGACAACGTGACATACAGTGACAGTTAGGGATGACACATTAAACATTAATAATAAAACATTATCGATTAAACATGTGAATGGAATAAAATACCAGAGCAAAGGGAGGCTACGGATGTTTGGTTATTGAGTGGAGCTATTCAGCTGTCTGTAAGGAGTTTGCACGTTCTCCCCGTGACCCGTCCGACATCTTCGGTTTCCTCCCACGTCCCAAAGACGTGCAGGTTTGTAGGTCAATTGGTTTCTGTAATTTGGTCACCGACAGTCGGATAAAACTGGTGTACGGGGATAACTTATTAACGTGGATGTGGTGGACCGAATGGCCTGTTTCCGCCATCATACAAACCAACCTTCCATCGACTCCATCTACACCTCACGCTGCCTCGGCAAGGCCAGCAGCATCATCAAGGACCAGTCGCACCCCAGCCACTCCCTCTTCTGCCCTCTCCCATCGACCCGTGGGTTTTTTTCCGGGTGCTTCAGTTTCCTCCCACGCTCCAAAGACGTGCATGGTTTGGAGGCTAATTGGCTTGGTATGAGTGCAAATTGTCCCTGGCGTGCGTATGATAGTGTAAGTGTGTGGGGATCGCTGGTTGGCACAGACTGGGTGGGCTGAATGGCCTGCTTCCACGCTGTATCTCTCTCGAACACTAAAAGGTAAATTACTGGGCGTTCATATCATTTTGTAGAAGAAGGCGCATACGTACGTGTTTAAATGAATTGTGTGGAGCAGGACTGGCGCCGGTTTCTTCGAGATATTCATCCCAATTGAAGTCTGTGTCCTCAGCCCCTGACTCTGCACCTGCTGGAAAAGGTGAGGAAAGATACTGAATATCGGTATTTATCCTTCTAACTGATAAGCATACATAGTTATACTTTTCTATCCGAGTGGGAGTCCCTGAAACCCACAGGCCCTTTAGCTGTACTTTAACAAGGCTCAGCTGCCAGAGCTAGGGTTTAGTTTCAAGATACAGCCTGGAAACAGGCCCTTCGGCCCACCGAGTCTGCACCGACCAGCGATCCAAACACACCGTCTGCACACAATAGGTGCAGGAGTAGGCCGTCAATCCCTTCGAGCCAGCACCACCATTCAATGTGATCATGGCTGATCATCCACAATCAGTCTGAAGAAGGGTCTCGACCCGAAACGTCGCCTATCTCCTTCGCTCCTTAGATGCTGCTGCACCCGCTGAGTTTCTCCAGCTTTTTGTGTAACAATCGACAATCAGTACCTCGTTCCTGCCTTCTCCCCAATATCCCCTGACTCCGCTGTTTTTAAGAGCCCTATCTAGTTCTCTTGAAAGTTTCCAGAGAACCGGCCTCCACCGCCCTCTGAGGTAGAGAATTCCACAGACTCACAACTCTCTGTGTGAAAAAGTGTTTCCTCGTCTCCGTTCTAAATGGCTTACCCCTTATTCTTAAACTGTGGCCCCTGGTTCTGGACTCCCCCAACATCGGGAACACGTTTCCTGCTTCTAGCGTGTCCAAACCCTTAATAATCCTATATGTTTCAATAAGATCCCCTCTCATCCTTCTAAACTCCAGAGTGTACAATCCCAGCCGCTCCATTCTCTCAGCATAATGACTAGGGCATTGGTCTCTTCCAGGTGCTCCAGTTTCATCCCACATCCCAAAGACCTGTGCGTTAATTGGCCCCTGTAATCTTTTCCCTAGTTTGTGCAGGGAGTGGATGTGAAAGTGATATGGAACTACAGGCGGCCCAGAGTCGCTGCCTCACAGCACCAGAGACCTGGTTCGATCCTGACTACGGGTGCTGTCTGCACGGAGTTTGCACGTTCTCCCCGTGACCTGCAGGAGTTTTCTCTGAGATCTACAGTTTCCTCCCACACTCTAAAGAAATACAGGTTTGTAGGTTAATTGGGTTGGTATAAAATGTGTGTGTGTGCAGAATTGTGTTAGTGTGCGGGGATCGCTGGTCGGCGCGGACCAGGTGGGCCGAAGGGCCTGTTACCGCGCTGTATCTCTAAACTAAACTCATGTGAACGGGTGATCAGTGATCGGCGTGGATTCGGTGGGCTGAAGGGGTGCCCCGTGCCGTATCTTCAAAACTAAACTAAAGTCAGGAATGTATCCAACCTTTAGCGAATCTTATGGAAGTCAATGGTTGGACTTATTCCAAAGTTTATAGATCGACACCTGGCAATAATCAAGGACCACGTACGTAGGCCAGTGATAGGATTGCACAAATTATACCAACATGATGAGTGGGGCAAAGTTTAAAGGAGTATGCAGGACGAGCTTTGTTTTTCATAGCAAAGGGATTTGAGTATAGGAGCAGGGAGGTTCTACTTCAGTTGCATAGGGTCTTGGTGAGACCACACCTGGAGTATTGCGTACAGTTCTGGTCTCCAAATCTGAGGAAGGACATTATTGCCATAGAGGGAGTGCAGAGAAGGTTCACCAGACTGATTCCTGGGATGTCAGGACTGTCTTATGAACAAAGACTGCATAGACTCGGTTTATATTCTCTAGAATTTAGGAGATTGAGAGGCGATCTTATAGAAACTTACAAAATTCTTAAGGGGTTGGACAGGCTAGATGCAGGAAGATTGTTCCCGATGTTGGGGAGGTCCAGGACAAAGGGTCACAGCTTAAGGATAAGGGGGAAATCCTTTAGGACCGAGATGAGAAGGACTTTTTTCACACAGAGAGTGGTGGGTCTCTGGAACTCTCTGCCACAGAGGGTAGTTGAGGCCAGTTCATTGGCTATATTTAAGAGGGAGTTAGATGTGGCCCTTGTGGCTAAGGGGATCATGGGGTATGGAGAGAAGGCAGGTACGGGATACTGAGTTGGATGATCAGCCATGATCATATTGAATGGCGGTGCAGGCTCGAAGGGCCGAATGACCTACTCCTGCACCTAATTTCTATGTTTCTATGTTCTATGTTAACACAGAGGTTGGTGAGTACCTGGAACATCTGCCAGGGGTGGTGGTGGAAGCAGATATGAAAGCTGGATTTAGTAGACTTTTGGATAGGCCGGTGGATATGTAAGGAATGGCAGAATGTGGATTATGTGTAGGAAGGAACTGCAGATGCTGGTTTCAATCAAAGGTGGACACAAACTACTGGAGTAACTCAGCGAGACAGGCAGCATCTCTGGAGAGAAGGAACGGGTGACATTTCGGGTCGAGACCCTTCTTCAGACTGAAACATAGAAACATAGAAAATAGGTGCAGGAGGAGGCCATTTGGCCCTTTGAGCCAGCACTGTCACTCATTGTGATCATGGCTGATCATCCACAATAAGTAACACGTGCCTGCCTTCTCCCCATATCCCTTGACTCCACTAGCCCCTAGAGCTCCATCTAACTCTCTTTTAAATTAATCGAGTGAATTGGCCTCCACTGCCTTGTGTGGCAGAGAATTCCACAAATTCTCAACTCTCTTGTTGAAAAAGTTTTTTCTCACCTCAGTCTTAAATGGACTCCCCTTTATTCTAAGATTGTGGTTCCTGGTTCTGGACTCCCCCAACGTTGGGAACATTTTTCCTGCATGTCCAGTCCTTTTATAATTTTATACTTTTCTATAAGATTCCCTCACATCCTTCTAAATTCCAGTGAATACAAGCCCAGTCTTTCCAAAATCCTTCCTCGTATGACAGTCCCACCATCCCGGGGATTAACCTGGTGAACCTACGCTGCACTGCCTCAATAGCAAGGATGACTGATGTTGGGGGAGTGGGCGGGATAGAGACAGAATGTAGTCGGAGATAGTAAGACTGGTGGGAGAACTGGGAAGGGGATGGAGAGAGAGGGAAAGCAAGGGCTACTTGAAGTTAGAGAAGTCAATGTTCATACCACTGGGGTGCAAGCTGCCTCAAGCAAAATATGAGACTATGGATGATGTGCAGAGTAAGAATTTGTCTAGGGGTCATCTTTGGCACAGATATTGTGGGTCACTGGGCCTGTTCTTGTGCTGTACCTTTATATGTTAACTGTAAACCCATTGTCTGAAAAGACCTGCAAATAAAAGTGAGCTTTTCATAAGTTCTAGGTGCAGATTTAGGCCATTCGGCCCATCAAGTCTACTCCGCCATTCAATCATGGCTGATCTACCTTTCACAATCAACCCCATTCTCCTGCCTTCTCCCCGTAACCCCTTTTACCTCATAGAGGATAGACACAAAGGGACGGAGTAACTCAGCGGGACAGGCAGAATCTCAGCAGAAAAGGTGCAGGCGACGTTTCGGGTCGGGACTGTGATCAGAGTGTGAAGAAGGGTCTCGAGCCGAAACGTCGGCGATTGCTTCTACCCAGAGATGTGACCTGACTCTGCCGACTTACTCCAGCACTTTGTATCTATCTTCAGTGCAAAGCAGCATCTGCAGTTCCATCCACCTCATAATTGACTTCAAGAAGCAACAATGGGGAAATCCGCTAAATGTCGCAAATATAAGCGGCAAGAGGTAGATACAAACAGACTGAACCTATGGGAGAATGAGTTACTAATCACCAAAGCTTCGCTCTTTACAGTTGAGGAACCAGGAGGCTCATTAGATTAAATATTTACAACACAGACAATATTTACAATCATCTACCAATCAAAAAAAAAAGTTTCACAATGGCATAGTTGGCACAGAATGGCCGGCTCAGTTGCTGCCTTACAGCGCCAGAGACCCAGGTTCAATCCTGATTATGGGTGCTTGCCTGTGCGGAGTTATAGACAATAGACAATAGACAATAGGTGCAGGAGGTGGCCATTTGGCCCTTCGAGCCAGCACCGCCATTCAATGTGATCATGGCTGATCATCCCCAATCAGTACCCCGTTCCTGCCTTCTCCCCATATCCCCTGACTCCGCTATTTTTAAGAGCCATATCTAGCTCTCTCTTGAAAGCATCCAGAGAACCGGCCTCCACCGCCCTCTGAGGCAGAGAATTCCACAGACTCACCACTCTCTGTGTGAAAAAGTGTTTCTTCATCTCCGTTCTAAATGGCTTACCCCTTATTCTTAAACTGTGGCCCCTGGTTCTGGACTCCCCCCAACATCGGGAACATGTTTCCTGCCTCTAGCGTGTCCAAGCCCTTAACAATCTTATATGTTTCAATGAGATCCCCTCTCATCCTTCAAAACTCCAGAGTGTACAAGCCCAGCTGCTCCATTCTCTCAGCGTATGACAGTCCCGCCATCCCGGGAATTAACCTTGAGTGGGTTTCCTCCCACACTCCAAAGACGTACAGGTTTGTCGCCACCCCTAAAGCTACACAGAAACATTGTAAAGAGGTGCAGGAGTAGGCCATTCGGCCCTTCGAGCCAGCACTGCCATTCAATATGATCATGGCTGATCATCCACAATCAGTACCCAGTTCCTGCTTTCTCCCCATATCTGATTCAGTTGGCCGCAAGAGATAAATCTAATGGGCCTGTCCCACTTGGGCGACTAGTTTTGTCACCACATGTTCGCCGGGAGTAATCTCCTCAGTCTCGCAAAAAGTCTTTCTGGTCGCCGTTAAATTTACAACATGTTGAAAAAATTTCAGCGACAGTGGGTTTGACGCCAATGAGCGTAGCTTGACGTAGATGCTGTCGTAGATTGTCGCCAGGATGCAGTAGGTTGGCGCCGGCTATAACAGTCGCCGGCAGTTGCCTAAAAAATCGGCCAAGTGGGACAGGCCCGTAACTCCCCCTTGGATTCACATTTATTCCCTTATCATGTATCTGTACACTGTAAATGGCTCGATTGTAATCATGTATTGTACTCGTGACAATAAACTAAACTCAAAACACTCAACATGCCAATACGAATTATACTTGGAAATGGCTGGGTCAATACTCCAATGGCCGATTTCACAAGAGCTGATAGCAAGCACAATATCGGGAGATCAATCGCTTTTACATGCCATTTGTTCACAAAAAACAAGGAGCTAGTTTTAATTCCTTTCACAGCGGTGCACTCCAATCGGAAAAAGCGAGCGCAGCGTTTGGGCATTGTCTCCTGAATTACCCAAAGATAAATAAAATGTAAACTTAGTGCCCTAATCAATGGTTAAGTAATGCAAATCATTTGCACGCAGACTTTGCCATTATAGAGTTAGATAGAGCTCTAAGGGCTAGTGGAGTCAGGGGATATGGGGAGAAGGCAGGCACGGGTTATTGATTGGGTCGATCAGCCATGATCACAATGAATGGCAGTGCTGGCTCGAAGGGCCGAATGGCCTCCTCCTGCACCTATTTTCTATGTTTCTATGTTCATTCAGATACAAAGGTTTCAGGTGCTAAATTAGATATACTGCTCTATCGTTCCACTCAAGATGGCCTTCCTGTTTTTAATCTAAAAATAAACTACTCAACTACCCGTTTTTGCATATTTTATTGTTGTTTTACTTCCCTGCTTTGGCCTTTATGGTTCTGCTTTCATTCCCCCCTCCTGACCTTCTTTCCACACTTGACTAAATCACACGTACAGAATATCCATAGAATCATAAGATAGTAAGTGATAGGAGCAGAATTCGGCCATTTGGCCCATCATGTCTACTCTGCCATTCAATCGTGCATGATCTATCTCTCCCTCCTAACCCCATTCTCCTGCCTTCTCCCCATAACACCCGACACCCGTACTAATCAAGAATCTATCTATCTCTGCCTTAACAATACCCGTTGAATTGGCCTCCACAACCTTCTGTGGCAAAGAATCCCGCAGATTCATAGAGAGAGTACAGAGGAGATTTACTAGAATGTTGCCTGGGTTCCAGCAACTAAGTTACAGAGAAAGGTTGAACAAGTTAGGTCTTTATACTTTGGAGCGCATAAGGTTAAGGGGGGACTTGATTGAGGTCTTTAAAATGATGAAAGGGATAGACAGAGTTGACATGGATAAGCTTTTCCCATTGAGGGTAGGGAAGATTCAAACAAGAGGGCATGACATGAGAATTAAGGGACAGAAGTTTAGGGGTAACATGAGGGGGAATTTCTTTACTCAGAGAGTGGTGGCTGTGTGGAATGAGCTTCCAGCAGAAGTGGTGGAGGCAGGATCGATTTTAACATTTAAAAGTAAAGTGGATAGGTATATGGACGGGAAGGGAATGGAGGGGTATGGTCTGAGTGCAGGTAGATGGGACTAGGGGAAAATAAATGGTCGGCACGGACTGGAAGGGCTGAGAAGGCCTGTTTCCGTGCTGTAATTGTTATATGGTTATTCACCACCCTCTGACTAAAGGAATTCCTCCTCATCTACTTCCTAAAAGAACGTCTTTTAATTCCGAGGCTGTGCCCCCTAGTCCTAGACTCTCCCACTACTGGAAACATCCTCTCCACATCCACTCTATCCAGGTCTTTCACTATTCTGTACGTTTCAATGAGGTCCCCCCCCCCCATCCTTCTAAACTCCAGCGAGTACAGGCCCAGCGCTGACAAACGCTCATCATAGGTAAACCCACTCATTCCCGGCATCATTCTCGTAAACCTCCTCTGGACCCTCTCCAGAGCCGGCACATCCTTCCTCAGATATGGGGCCCAAAGTTGCTCACAGTACTCAAAACGCTGTTCGAACATCCCTGTCTGTGTATACAAGCCCTTGCAAAATAAAGTTAATGGCACATAGTACAAAGAACCTCATTGAAACTAGCCTGGATAGAGTGGATGCGGAGAGGATGTTTCCACTAATGGGAGAGTCTAGGACTGGAGGTCACAGCCTCAGAATTAAAGGACGTTCCTTTAGGAAGGAGATGAGGAGGAAATTATTTCGACAGTGGGTGGTGAATCCGTGGAATTCTTTGCTACGGAAGGCTGTGGAGGCCATGTCAGTGGATATTTTTAATTCTTGATTAGTACATGCAGTCAGATAGCAATCGGACTTGGCATCATGTCCAGTATGGACACAGCGGGCCGAAGGGCCTGTTCTTGCTATTTTCTAAAATGTTATAGTGACAAAATGCAAGATCCATAGGCACATTGGCCTTCACCAGTCACAGTATTGAGTATAGAAGTTGGGAGGTCATGTTGCTGTTATAGTGAGGCCACATTTAGAGTATTGCGTTCAGTTTTGGGCTCCATGTTATAAGAAAGTTGTTGTCGAGCTGGAAAGGGCACTGAGAAGATTTGCGAGGATGTTGCCAGGACTCGAGGGCCTGAGCTATAGGGAGAGGTTGAGCAGGCTGGGACTCTATTCCTTGGAGCGCAGGAGGATGAGGGGTGATGTTAGAGGTGTATAAAATCATGAGAGGAATAGATCGGGTAGACGCACAGAGTCTCTTGCCCTAGGGGAGTCAAGAACCAGAGGTTTAAGGTGAGAGGGGAAAGATTTAATAGGAACCCGAGGGGCAACTTGCTCGCACAAAGGGGTAAGCCATTTAGAACGGAGACTAGGAAACACTTTTTTCACCCAGAGTGTTGTGAGTCTGTAGAATTCTCTGCCTCAGAGGGTGGTGGAGGCCGGTTCTCTGGATACTTTCAAGAGCTAGATAGGGCTCTTAAAGATAGCGGAGTCCGGGTGATATGGGGAGAAGGCAGGAACGGGGTACTGATTGGGGATGATCAGCCATGATCACATTGAATGGTGGTGCTGGCTGGAAGGGCCGAATGGCCAACTCCTGCACCTATTGACTAATGCCAAGAGATTCTATTGCCACGTGTCCCAGATAGGACAATGAAATTCTTGCTTGCTGCAGCACAACAGAATATGTGAACATAATACATAATGGGGGAATAAAAGTTCTCTGTGTATATATGCACACATACTCAATACATACACAATAGTCTGAGCTTCTTTGCTGTCATGTTTAATAGCTTGATGGCTGCAGGGAAGAAGCTGTTCCTGAACCAGGACGTTACAGTTTTCAGGCTCCTGTGCCTTCTGTATGGAACGAGCTACCAGAGGCAGTTGAGGCAGCGACTATTGCAATTCTAAAAAAAAACATTTAAACAGGTACAAAAAAAGTGCTGGAAAAACTCAGCGGGTGCGGCAGCATCTACGGAGCGAAGGAAATAGGCGACGTTTCGGCCCGAAACCCAGAAGGAAATAGGCAACGTTTCGGGCCGAAACGTTGCCTATTTCCTTCGCTCCATAGATGCTGCCGCACCCGCTGAGTTTCTCCAGCACTTTTGTCCACCTTCGATTTTCCAGCATCTGCGGTTCCTTCTTAAACATTTAAAACAGGTACATTGGATAGGACAGGTTTGGAGGGATATGGGCCAAACGGCAGCAGGTTGGACTAGTATAGATGGGACATAGGGTCTGAAGAAGGGTCTCGACCCGAAACGTCGCCTATCTCCTTCGCTCCTTAGATGCTGCTGCACCCGCTGAGTTTCTCCAGCTTTTTGTGTAACCCTCGATTCTCCAGCATCTGCAGTTCCTTCTTTAACACATAGATGGGACATAGCTGGTCGATGTGCGCAAGTTGGGCCGAAGGGCCCATTTCCACGCTGTACCACTCTATAAGCCTGGGATGTCAGGACTTTCATATGAGGAAAGATTGGATAGACTTGGCTTGTACTCGCTGGAATTTAGAAGATTGAGGGGGGATCTTATAGAAACTTACAAAATTCTTAAGGGGTTGGACAAGCTAGATGCTGGAAGATTGTTCCCGGTGTTGGGGGAGTCCAGAACAAGGGGTCACAGTCTAAGGATAAGGGGGAATTCCTTTAGGACCGAGATGAGGAAAACATTCTTTACACAGAGAGTGGTGAGTCTCTGGAATTCCCTGCCACAGAAGGTAGTTGAGGCCAGTTCATTGGCTATATTTAAGAGGGCGTTGGATGTGGCCCTTGTGGCTAAAGGGATCAGGGGGTATGGAGAGAAGGCAGGTACGGGATACTGAGTTGGATGATCAGCCATGATCACATTGAATGGCGGTGCAGGCTCGAAGGGCCGAATGGCCTACTCCTGCACCTATTTTTCTATGTTTCTATGTTTCTATAACCTTCTCATTTAGGCATTTGGTTTGGGGGGGTTTGTAATAAATACCAAGACAGATTTTGTACCTGAGTCGTACTGTTGTCCATTTAAATTGCCTGGGCTTGGCGTCTTCTCCGAAAACAGTGTTGTTGGCTCTTGCATACTTGAAATCAAGGGCTGTTTTCTAGTTCCAAGGACAACAGAGTCTAGGTGCGGCATTCAACCATCTCCGTTTCAGTTTGCGGCTCTGTTAGTTTTACAGCTTCTGTAAAAGAAAAAGAAAATGTTGGCACAACCAGGAACAAAATCGTACTCAGACGTACGAGAGAGATTGACAATAGACACTGGACAAGAGGTGCAGGAGTAGGCCATTTGGCCCGTCGAGCCAGCACCGCCATTCAATGTGGTCAAATGCAATTGGCCAAATGCAATCATTCAAATTTTAACCACCTTAAGCAATCCTGCTGCATTTCTTTGGCAAACAGTTCCATCCCAAACCGCAAGGAATGGCAGCGAATTGTGGACGCAGCCCAGCCCAGGCCAATGACACAAACCAACCTCCCTTCTATTGACTCCATTTGTACTGATAAGGAACTGCAGGTGCTGGTTTACACCGAAGGTTCACACAAAACGCTGGAGTGACTCAGCGGTAGAGGTAGCATCTCTGGATAGAAGGAATGGGTGATGTTTCGGGTCGAGACCCTTCTTCAGTCCCGAAACGTCACCCATTCCTTCTCTCCAGTGCAGCTGGTAGACCTTGGTGCTGCCTGTGCGAAGTTTGCGCGTTCTCCCTGTGACCTGCGTGGGTTTTCTCCGGGTGCTCCGGTTTCCTCCCACATCGCAAAGACGTGCAGGTTTGTAGATTAACCGGCCCCTCTGTAAATTGCCCCCTAGTGCGTAGGGAGTGGATGAGAAAGTGGGACAACTAGTGTGGACGGGAAATCGATCGATGGTTGGAGTGGACTCGGTGGGTCAAAGGGCATGTTTCCATCCTGTATCTATCAATCAATCAATGAAATCCACTACTGTACAATGGTCGGCCCGGTGGCGCATCGGTAGAGTTGCTGCCTCACAGCGCCAGAGACCCGGGTTCGATCCTGCCTACGGGCGCTGTCTATACGGAGTTTGTACGTTCTTCCCGTGACCTGCGTGGGTTTTCTCTGGGTGCTCCGGTTTTCTCCCACATGCCAAAGACGTGCAGGTCTGAAGGTTGATGTGGCTTCGATAAAAATTGGCAATTGTCCTTAATGTGTGCAGGATAGCGGGAATATGCGGGTGATGACAGGACAGCACGGACTCGGTGGGCCGAAGGGCCCGTTTCCACGCTGTATCTCTAAACTAAATGAATTCAAGTACTGCAGATTTCCGGAAAATTGGTTTTATAACAAAATCTATAGGTTCTATATTGCGAAAATTGAGAATTGCTCGAGATCATTTCCATCTGGCTATCTTCAATAAAATCTATCTTGCAATTTACCCTGCCACATGTTCCTTTTCTTTGGAAACGCAGAAGGAAAAGAAAAGAAAAATGATAAAAAACGAATGCAGGTGTAAGTTAAAATCAAGAGAGGGTTAGACTGGGCTCTTAAAGACAGCGGAGTCAAGGGATATGGGGAGAAGGCAGGGACGGGGTACTGATTGGGGATGATCAGCCATGATCACATTGAATGGCATTGCTGGCTCAATGGGCCGAATGGCCTACTCCTGCACCTATTGTCTATTGTCTATAAAATGACTTAAATCCAAAGAAAACTGCGGAAAACTAAAGAAGGTAAATTAATATTTTATCTACTTGGCCTCTTGCTGTCACACAGTGTTCCAATTGCTTGATCCCCCCAAAGGTAAATGATTGGTTATCTCCATATTTCATAGCTCAGTAGCGACTAATTTTGAAGTCGGAGCCCTGATAAAAATTTGAACCAAAATCAATAATTCGGTCCCAAGCATAAATGGCTGCAAACTGTACTTAGGTCAGTTTATTGTCCCGTGTACCAAGGTACGGTGAAAAGCTTTTGTTGCGTGCTAACCAGTCAGCGGAAAGACAATACATGATTACAATCGATGCATTTATAATGTACAGATACAAAATGTGGACCACAGAAATGTCGGAGACCCAATATTTGGAAAGAATAAAATTTGTCTTAATGGACAAACAAGAACTATTTAAAAAAATATGGTCCGCATTTATTGAATATTTGAAACATAGAAACATAGAAATTAGGTGCAGGAGTAGGCCATTCGGCCCTTCGAGCCTGCACCGCCATTCAATATGATCATGGCTGATCATCCAACTCAGTATCCCGTACCTGCCTTCTCTCCATACCCTCTGATCCCCTTAGCCACAAGGGCCACATCTAACTCCCTCTAAAATATAGCCAATGAACTGGCCTCAACTACCCTCTGTGGCAGAGAGTTCCAGAGACCCACCACTCTCTGTGTGAAAAAATTCCTTCTCATCTCGGTCCTAAAGGATTTCCCCCTTATCCTTAAGCTGTGACCCCTTGTCCTGGACCTCCCCAACATCGGGAACAATCCTGACATCCCAGGAATCAGTCTGGTGAACCTTCGCTGCACTCCCTCTATGGCAATAATGTCCTTCCTCAGATTTGGAGACCAGAACTGTACGCAATACTCCAGGTGTGGCCTCACCAAGACCCAATACAACTGAAGTAGAACCTCCCTGCTCCTATACTCAAATCCTTTTGCTATGAAAGCTAACATACCATTGGCTTTCTTCACTGCCTGCTGTACCTGCATGCCTACTTTCAATGACTGGTGTACCATGACACCCAGGCCGCGCTGCATCTCCCCTTTTCCTAATCGGCCTCCATTTAGATAATAGTCTGTTTTCCTATTTTTGCCACCAAAGTGGATAACCTCACATTTAGGTGAAGGGGAAAACTGGTTCGGCACGAGAACCCGACTGAAACCAGAATCGAAGAGTAGATGAAGTAGTACATTTCATAAAACGCGGATATATCTCCAACGGTGTAAAATCTGTAGAATATTCCATTCTAGTTAAATGAAGTACTGCAGATATCCAGAAAATTGGTTTTATAACAAAATCTATAGGTGCTACATTGGGAAAATTGAGATTTGCTCAAGATCATTGCCATTTGGCTATCTTCAATAAAATCTATCTTGCAATTTACCCTGCCGTATGCCATGATTGTAAATATAAAATATATATATATTTTTTTGTTTAATCTTTTTCCACTATTTTCTACCTTTATAAAATATGGAAAAAAATATAGAAGCACAATTATTAAGCAAGGATTAACATAAATAATACTGATTATGTATATCTACAAAGAACAAAATGATTTTTATTAAGTCAACAAAGAACACGTATCTTTTTTTAAAAATTATGTAATTGCTTCTAACTAATAAAAAAACGTAACAAAAAAAAAATAATGTCGAGACCTGAAACGTCACCTATTCAACGGGCGGCACAGTGGCACAGCGGTAGAGTTGCTGCCTCACGTCACCGGAGACCCGGGTTCAATCCTGGCTACAGGTTCCGTCTGTACGGAGTTTGTACGTTCTCCCCGTGACCTGCGTGGGTTTTCTCCGGGCGCTCTGGTTTCCTCCCACACTCCCAAGACCTACAGGTTTGCAGGTTAATTGGCTTGGTGTAAGTGTAAATTGTCCCTAGTGTGTGTAGGACAGTGCTAGTGTGCGGGGGATCGCTGGTCAGCGCGGACTCGGTGGACCGAAGGGCCTGTTTCCACGCTGTATCCCTCAACTAAACAGCGAGCTCCCAAGCATAAATTGGTTTTGATCGACCTTACACATTATCCACTTTTAGTCAACATATGTGAAAATAGAAAGGAAGCAACATTTTCTTCCCAGATGGAGTGTTATCCATCACAGTAAAATATAACAAACTGCCAAGTTACTGATTCATTGGTTATCGATACATTAATATCCTCACTCTCAGAATTACTGCATCGTCAGGAACTGTACTAAAAATCTATTCTTTTACTTTAAAAACATGTAATTTTCTTGTTAAAACCGATAGCTAATGTAATGGAAACACGAGAGACTGCAGATGAGGGAATCTCGAGCATAATAAACACGGAATGAGCAACTTAGCAGGTCAGGCTCTAAATGTTATTCACGTTATTCCCCTTATCATGTATCTGTACACTGCAAATGGCTCGATTGTAATCATGTATTGTCTTTCCACTGACTGGTTAGCACGCAACAAAAGCTTTTCACTGTACCTCGGTAGTGTAGTTTAGAGAAACAGCGCAGAAACAGGCCCTTCGGCCCACCGAGTCCGCATCGACCAGCGATCCCCCGCACACTAACACTATCCTACACACACTCTGGACAATTTACATTTGCACCAAGACAATTAACCTACAGACCTGTAAGTCTTTGGAGTGTGGGAGGAAACCGAAGATCTTTTGACTTTTTCCACACAGAGAGTTGCGAGTCTGTGGAATTCTCTGCCTCAGAGGGCAGTGGAGGCCGGTTCTCTGGATGCTTTCAAGAGAGAGTTAGATAGAGCTCTTAGGGATAGCAGTCAGGGGATATGGGGAGAAGGCAGGAACGGGGTACTGATTGGGGATGATCAGTCGTGATCACATTGAATGGTGGTGCTGGCTCGAAGGGCCGAATGGCCTACTCCCGCACCTATCGTCTATCTCAGAGAAAACCCACGCAGGACACGGGGGAGAACGTACAAACTCCGTACAGACAGCACCCGTCGTCGGGATCGAACCGGGGTCTCTGAAGCTGTGAGGCAGCAACTCTACCGTACCACCCTGACGCGGTGGAGGCAGTTATGATAGTGGTGTTTAAGAGGCTTTTGTATAGGTACAGGGATATGCAGAGAATGGAGCGATATGGATTATGCACTGGCAGGGGAGATCACTATATTTTGCCACAGACTATGTGGGCCTGTTCCTGTGCCGTACTTTTCCATGTTCTATGTAAATTCACATCATTGAACTAAAAGCACACAGTTAATTGGATATTATAAATTGTACTGTAATTATTTCATCACCAACAATTGATATTGTCCCTGGATTCAGTAATAAAATGTAAACACTACTCGACTCAGTACAAATTGAAAAGTAAACTTTCCAAGTAGATGATAAAGTAATTAAAAAATGTATAATTGTCTACGGCTTTCTTTATGTTTCCCTTTGAATCATGCACAATAAGCAGAGAAATCAAACGAGCTACTAAACATCAAGGGTAGCCTGCAGTGATTCTTCATAAGGTCATGTGATAGGAGCAGAATTAGGCCATTCGGCCCATCAAGTCTACTCCGCCATTCAATCATGGCTGATCTATCTCTCCCTCCTAACCCCATCCTCCTGCCTTATCCGCATAACCCCTGACACCTGCACTAATCAAGAATCTGTCCATCTCTGCCTTAAAAATATCCATTGACTTGGCCTCCACAGCCGTCTGTGGCAAAGAATTCCACAGATTCACCACCCTCTGAATAAATAAATTCCTCCTCATCTCCTTCTTAAAGGAAGTTCTTTAAATTCTGAGGCTGTGACCTCTAGTCCTAGACTCTCCCACTAGTGGAAACGTCCTCTCCACATCCACTCTATCCAGGCCTTTCACTATTCGGCAAGTTTCAATGAGGTCCCCCCACCTCATTCTTCGAAACTCCAGCGAGTGCAGGCCCAGTGCCGACAAACGCTCATCATAGGTTAACCAACTCATTCCTGGGATCGTTCTCGTAAACCTCCTCTGGACCCTCTCCAGAGCCGGCACATCCTTCCTCAGATATGGGGCCCAATACAGCTCACAATACTCAATAAATGCAGCCTAACCAGCACCTTATTAGAGCCTCAGCATTACACCCCTGTTTTTGTATTCTAGTCCTCTTGAAATAAGTGGCTAAAATGCTGGAAATAAATTATTTTGATGTTCGACATTTTCATTTTCACACATCGGAAATTTAGCCACAATCAAACATTTCCACCAATATAGAACTTCTGAGCTTTTGTCCAAAAAAAATTCCTCCAGACATCTGCGGCAATTGACTTAATTTCATGATCAAATAGAACAAGTTGTCCAACAACTGCCACACGAAAGAAGAAGAGACTTAATTTCATGAATAATTATAAATGTAATCTATCCTTAATTCAATAATGAACCAATTTGCAAAGTCAATAGACAACAGACAATAGGTGCAACTGTTGGCCAGCACCGCCATTCAATGTGATCATGGCTGATCATCCCCAATCAGTACCCCGTTCCTGCCTTCTCCCCATATCCCCTGACTCCGCTATTTTTAAGAGCCCTATCTAGCTCTCTCTTGAAAGCGTCCAGAGAACCTGCCTCCACCGCCCTCTTAGGCAGAGAATTCCACAGACTCACCACTCTCTGTGAGAAAAAGTGTTTCCTCGTCTCCGTTCTAAATGGCTTACTCCTTAAGGGCCTGTCCTACCAGCATCCGACTCCATGCGATGAGCGCGATCAAACTAGAAGCGGGGGCCGCGCGGAGGTCGGGTGATCACCGTACAGGACCCGTCCCACCAGCATGCACGTGCATGCGGCAAGCGCGACTAAACCGGCAGCGAGGGCCGCGCGGAGGTCGGGTGAGTGGCGCAACGCGGCACAAAGTGAGGCGAACTTGGAGCGAAGTCTTAAAGGTAAGTTTGCCAGGACAGAGAGGGGCACACAGAGAGGGGCACAGAGGCATACACACAGAGGGCCACGGAGCCACACACAGAGAGGGTCACGGAGGCATGACGTCGAGGCGGTGTGTAATGCGTCGAGGCGACTGCGAGCCAACAAGCCGTTGCCGCGCGGAATTTTTGATCATGGTCAGTTTTGCGGAGCCCGGCGCGATGTCGGGACGAACTCCGCACAATTCCGCACGGCTCCGGCGATCGAAGTGGGACCGGCCCCGCGACGCCGGACGGCTCAAGCGACCACGTTAGGTCGCGTTCATCGCATAGAGTTGCATGCTGGTGGGACAGGCCCTTTATTCTTAAACTGTGGCCCCTGGTTCTGGACTCCCCCAACATCGTGAACATGTTTCCTGCTTCTAGTGTATCCAAACCCTTAACAATCTTATATGCTTCAATGACATCCCCTCTCATCCTTCTAAACTCCAGAGTGTACAACCCCAGCTGCTCCATTCTCTCAGCATATGACAGTCCCGCCATCCCGGGAATTAACCTTGTAAACCTACGCTGCACTCCCTCAATAGCAAGAATGTCCTTCCTCAAATTAGGGACCAAAACTGTGCACAATACTCCAGGTGTGGTCTCACAAAGACAAAGCACTGATCATCCATCAAAACACCTCACCCTCAAACATTCTCACATCGTTCAGGACACCTCCCCCACGAGCAAGTTGTTATTTCCCGTCCCTATTTCCTCAGGGATAAAGTAAAAGCTTCAATGCAAAAAATGTTCCACAGGTTGGCTAAGTCCTGAACCAGGGGCACAGTTTAAGAATAAGTGGTCGGCCATTTAAAACTGAGATGAGGAAACACGTCTTCACCCAGAGAGTTGTGAATCTGTGGAATTCAGTGGAACACAGAAGGCAGTGGAGGCCAATTCACTGGATGTTTTCAAAAGAGAGTTAGATTTAGCTCTTAGGGCTAAGGGGATCAAGAGATATGGGGAGAAAGCAAGAACATGGGGGTACTGATTTTAGATGATCAGCCATGATCATATAAAATTGGCGTTGCTGGCTCGAAGGGCAGAATGGCCTACTCCTGCACCTATTTTCTATGTTTCCATGTAACTTAAAAATAAGACACAAACTGATGGAGCAACTCAGCAAGTCAGTGACAATAAACTAAACTGAAACTAAAATTATTTTTGTCTAACGAGACGGTTCAGAACAAATTTTCCACCTCAGCTTTCTACAAGTCCAATGACCCCATTACCTGGGTAATATTATACTCCTTCACCCAACAATCTTAAATCAGCTGAATACGCAATTCTGTCCAGTCTCCGTACTTCTCACAGACTGCTGCAAAACATGGAATACGGTATTTTGTAGTGACCCACAGAATCTTTGCTCCATGGAAGACGTGAGTGTTAAACCCCTGTCCTACGGTACGAGTTCATTCCAAGAGTTATCCCGGGTTTGCCCTGATTCGAACTCGGAGAATTACGGTAATGGCCGCTCGTCGGTACTCGGGGCTCTCGTGGACATTTTTCAACATGTTGAAAGATCTTCACGAGTCTTCCCGAGTCTTGCCGTTAGCATTAGGAGCCGCTAAGAGACGTCCCCGAGCTCCGACGTACCCGCTACGTTCATTCTCCGTGCTTACCACGAGTTTGATTTTTTTTTTAAACTCAGGAGAGCTCTTCGAATGTACTCGCACAGTGGGACAGGGCTATTACCAAGAACAGGAATAGTGCATCTGCCCCTTTATGCCAGAGGAGCAGAATTAGAGAATATATTACTCTCACTCAGAAGATGGGTCTCCACCCAAAACGTCACCCATCCTTTTTCTCCAGAGATGCTTCCTTCCGCTGAGTTACTCTGGCATTTTGTGTCTATCTTTATTATCTGATCGGACTGCACACAAACAAAAGCCTTTCACTATATCTCGGTACGCGTGACAATACATCTAAACCCAAACAAGTTGTTATTGTGCAATAGATTCTATACATCGTCACATTTAGATATTTAAAATGGACTCTTGAGTTGACCTAGATATTCAATAGTAACACACAAACGTTGCCCCAGGTCCTTCCTTCCAGATACAATACAACACTCGAGCTTTATCCTACACAAGATGTTGGAGAATCAGAGGACATACAGTGCCCTACATAATGTTTGGGACAAAGACCCATCATTTATTTATTTGCCTCTGTACTCCACCATTTCAGATTTGTAATAGGAAAAAAAATCACATGTGGTTGAAGTGCACATTGTCAGATTTTCTTTAAAGGGCATTTGTTTCACCATGTAGAAATTACAGCTGTGTTTATACATAGTCCCCCCATTTCAGGGCACCAGAATGTTTCGGACACATGACTTCGCAGGCGTTTGTAATTACTCAAATGTGTTTAATTGCCTCCTTAATGCAGGTATAAGGGAGCTCTCAGCACCTAGTCTTTCCTCCAGTCTTTCCATCACCTTTGGAAACTTGTATTGCTGTTTATCAACATGAGGACCAAAGTTGTGCCAATGAAAGTCAAAGAAGCCATTATGAGACTGATAAACAAGAATAAAACTGTTAGAGGTATCATTAAGGAGAAAGAGAGCACTCGTGAGCTTACTAATCGCAAAGGGACTGGCAGGCCAAGGAAGACCTCCACAGCTGATGACAGAAGAATTATCTCTATAATAAAGAAAAATCCCCAAACACCTGTCCAACAGATCAGAAACACTCTTCAGGAGTCAGGTGTGGATTTGTCAATTACCACTGTCCGCAGAAGACTTCATGAACAGAAATACAGAGGCAACACTGCAAGATGCAAACCACTGGTTAGCCGCAAAAATAGGATGGCCAGGTTACAGTTTGCCAAGAAGTACTTAAAAGAGCAACCACAGTTCTGGGAAAAGGTCTCATGGACAGTGAGACGAAGATTAGCTTATATCAGATGATGGCAAGAGCAATGTATGGAGGAGAGAAGGAACTGCCCAAGATCCAAAGCATAACACCTCATCAAATGCCTCAAAACTCATTGGCCGGCGGTTCATTCTACAGCAAGACAATGATCCCAAACATACTGCTAAAGCAACAAAGGAGGTTTTCAAAGCAAAAAAATTGTCAATTCTTGAGTGGCCGAGTCAATCACCCGATCTGAACCCAATTGAGCATGTTTTTTATATGCTGAAGAGAAACCTGGAGGGGACTAGTCCCCAAAGCAAGCATAAGCTAAAGATGGCTGCAATACAGGCCTGGCAGAGCATCACCAGAGAAGACACCCAGCAACTGGTGATGTCCATGAATCGCAGGCTTCAAGCTGTCATTGCATGTAAAGGATATGTAACAAAATACTAAACATGACTACTTTCATTTACATGACATTGCTGTGTCCCAAACATTATGGTGCCCTGAAATGGGGGGACTATGTATAAACACTGCTGTAATTTCTACATGGTGAAACCAAAATGTATAAAAATGGCCTTTATTAAAATCTGACAATGTGCACTTTAACCACATGTGAATTTTTCGATTACAATTCTCAAATTGTGGAGTGCATAAATAAATGATGGGTCTTTGTCCCAAACATTATGGAGGGCACTGCAGATTTAAGGTGGGGGTGGGGGGACATGGAGATTTTTTAGCTATCTAAGGGATAACTTCTTTATGCAGTGTATGGAACGAGCTGCCAGAGGAAGTAGTTGAGACAGGGACTATCGCAACGTTTAGGAAGCAATTAGACAGGTACATGGATAGGACAGGCTTGGAGGGATATGGACCAAACGCAGACATAGATACATAGACAATAGGTGGAGGGGTAGGCTATTCGGCCATTCGAGCCTGCACCGCCATTCACTGTGATCATGACTGATCGTCCCCAATCAGTACCACGTTCCTGCCTTCTCCCCTTATCCCTTGATTCCGCTAGCCCTGAGAGCTCTAACTCTTTTAAATGCATCCAGTGAATCTGCCTCCCGAGGCACAGAATTCCACAAATTCACAACTCTCTGGGTGAAAATGTTTTTCCTCATCTCAGTTCGAAATGGCCTACCCCTTACTCTTAAACTGTGTGACCCCTGGTTCTGGACTCCCCCAAAACCGGGAACATTTTTCCTGCATCTAGCCTACCCATTCCCTTAATAATCTTATATGTTATATATCCCCTCTCATCCTTCTAAATTCCAGTGAATACAAGCCCAGTCGCTCCATTCTTTCATCATATGACAGTCCCGCAATCCCGCGGAAATAACCTCGTGAACCTACGCTGCACACCCTCGATAGCAAGAGGGACTAGTTTAGATGGGACATGTTGGTCGGCATGGGCAAGCTGGGCCGAATGGCCTGTTTCCATGCTGTATGACTCTGTGAATTTATCTCCTCTGTTGGCCCAGTGCCCAATATCCTTTCCTTCTACAAGTTGGCAGCTACCCATCATCCTTAAGTTCCCAGCATCTGCAGTCTCTTGCGTCTCATGTTTCATTCACCTTTATAAAATATATAAAGTGGTGAAAAACATTTAAGTGCCGTCCAATTAAGACATTTAAAAGACATTTGGACAGGTGCATGGGTAGGAAAGATTTAGAGAGATGTGGGCCAACCGCGGGCAGGTGGGGCTAGTGTAGATGGGATACCTTGGTCAGCGTGGGCAAGTGGGGCTGAAGGGCCTGTTTCCAGGCTGTATAACTGACTCCTGGAACGGGTGAGTGGTGGACTCTCACGTTGGGGAACGGGTTGCGTTGGGGGACCAGGCCTCCCGTGGGGGCTATGGGTGAGTGGTGGAATATTGTGTTGGGGGAACGGGTGAGTGGTGGAAATGGGTAGCGTTGGAGGAAAACGGGGCCCAACAGGTCTCACCTGGTCTAGTATATATATATTTTTATATATACTAGATCAGGTGAGACCTGTTTATTTATATATATATAACTAAACGTCTCATCTTGTATGTATGTTCCCGAAATACAGCCAAAACGGTACAGGATAGCGCTACAATTTTAGGTGTGCCTTATTCACCATTCCCCTGAGGTGTGCAGTAGCAAGTTTCGTTCAATTTAAAAAAAGTAGTTCACTTTATAAACTTTAATGAACTTTATACTCTGAATGGGACAAGTTTGAGGGCGGCATTCGCGCCTGCGCAGTGCCGGGCCCGGTATCCACACGTGCGCAGTTGTGGGAGGGTTGCCGGGCCCGACGCCATTTTCAGATCGCCATTTTGATCCACTTGACTGGCGACACAACGGGGCCTCTAGTTGTTATTAATACTTCAGATCGATGATCTGAATCCCATTCAGGAAGTTGACTGCAAAGACACAAATACTTCCATTTCAAAGAGGGGGAGGGGCGGGGCGGGGGGGGGTTGGGAAGAAGCTGGTCCGGGTTCCAGACCAGCTTCCTCCCAACAACCACCAGGCCCTTGAACACCACAAACAACAACTAAACCACAAACTGCCTTGATTACACTGGGGAATTGGGACTCTGTTTTTGTTATTGCACTATAATATTTTTTTAATTGAAGTTCTTTTTATAGCTTTTATTGTTTTTTTGGTTTAAAAAAAAAAATGGTATCTATTATGTTTACATACCAAGATGTGCTGGTGCAAGTAAGAATGTCCTTGTCACATTTCGGGGCACAGGACTCTCTCGACTTTGTCTTACGATTGCCTTCCTAACTTGCACATCTCATACGTGAGGTGTAAAAACAATCAACTTTTAATTGCAGGCACAACAATTACTTTTAACTGCAAATGCTGGTTTACAAAAAAAAAGACACAAAGTGCTGGAGTAACTTATTCGACACTTTGTGTCAACTTATAACTGATACTTTTCATGCAAATTTTCATGAATCACAGGATTGATTCCAACTAATGGGCAACAAAAGCTTTTCGCTGTACCTCAGCGCATGTGACAGTAAACTGAAATTATAATATATATACTATATAATACCATATTTTTTTCACCCAGAGAGTTGTGAATCTGTGGAATCCTCTGCCACAGAAGGCAGTGGAGGCCAACTCACAGATGAAGGGTCTCGACCCGAAATGTCACCTATTCCTTCTCTCCAGAGATGCTGCCTGTCTTGCTGAGTTACTCCAGCATTTTGTGTCTATCTTCGGTTTAAACCAGCATCTGCAGTTTCTTCTTACCCAATTCACGGGATGTTTCCAAGAGAGGGATTTAGTCTTAGGGATAATGGAATCAAGGGATATGGGGGAAAAGCAGGAACAGGGTACTGATTTTGGATGATCAGCCATGATCATATTGAATGGCGGTGCTTGCTCGAAGGGCCAAATGGCCTACCCCTGCACCTATTGTCTATATTTCTATATAATACAGTGGCTTGCAAAAGTTTTCATACCCCTTGAACTTTTCCACATTTTGTCACGTTACAACCACAAACGTAAATGTATTTTATTGGGATTTTATGTGATAGACCAACACAAAGTGGCGCATAATTATGAAGTGGAAGGAAAATGATACATGGTTTTCAAATTTTTTTACAAATAAAAAACTGAAAAGTGCGGCATGCAAAAGTATTCAGCCCCCTTTACTCTGATACCCCTAAATAAAATCCAGTGCAACCAATTGCCTTCAGAAGTCACCTAATTAGTAAATAGAGTCCACTTGGGTGTAATCTAATCTCAGTATAAATACAGCTGTTCTGAGAAGGCTTCAAAGGTTTCTTAGAGAACATTAGTGAACAAACAGCATCATGAAGCCCAAGGGACACACCAGACAGGTCAGGGATAAAGTTGTGGAGAAGTTTAAAGCAGGGTTAGGTGATAAAAAAATTCCCAAGCTTTGAACATCTCACGGAGCACTGTTCAATCCATCATCCGAAAATGGAAAGAGTATGGCACAACTACAAACCTACCAAGACATGGCCGTCCACTTAAACTGACAGGCCGGGAAGGAGAGCATTGATCAGAGAAGCAGCCAAGAGGCCCATGGTAACTCTGGAGGAGCTGCAGAGATCCACAGCTCAGGTGGGAGAATCTGTCCACAGGACAACTATTAGGCCTTTATGGAAGAGTGGCAAGAAGAAAGCCATTGTTGAAACAAAGCCATAAGAAGTCCCGTTTGCAGTTTGCCACAAGCCATGTGGGGGACACAGCAAACATGTGGAGGAAGGTGCTCTGGTCTGATGAGACCAAAATTGAAGTTTTTGGCCTTAATGCAAAACGCTATGTGTGACAGAAAACTAACGCTGCACATCACCCTGAACACACCATCCCCACTGTGAAACATGGTGGTGGCAGCATCATGCTGTGGGGATGCTTTTCTTCAGCAGGGACAGGGAAGCTGGTCAGAGTTGATGGGAAGATGGATGGAGCCAAATACAGGGCAATCTTGGAAGAAAACCTGTTAGAGTCTGCAAAAGACTTGAGACTGGGGCGGAAGTTCACCTTCCAGCAGGACAACGACCCTAAACATACAGCCAGAGCTACAATGGAATGGTTTAGATCAAAGCATATTCATGTGTTAGAATGGCCCAAAGTCCAGACCTAAATCCAATTGAGAATCTCTGGCAAGTCTTGAAAATTGCTGTTCGCAGACGCTCTCCATCCAATCTGACTGAGCTTGAGCTATTTTGCAAAGAAGAATGGGCAAAAATTTCAGTCTCTAGATGTGCAAAGCTGGTAGAGACATACCCCAAAAGACTTGCAGCTGTAATTGCAGCGAAAGGTGGTTCTACAAAGTATTGACTCAGGGGGGCTGAATACTTTTGCACGCCACACTTTTCAGTTTTTTTATTTGTAATAAAATTTGTAAACCATGTATCATTTTCCTTCCATTTCACAATTATGCACCACTTTGTGTTGGTCTATCACATAAAATTCCAATAAAATACATTTACGTTTGTGGTTGTAACGCGACAAAATGTGGAAAAGTTCAAGGGGTATGAATACTTTTACAAGCCACTGTATATATAAAACAAAACTAACAATAATAATAACATTTCACAGAGTGCTGGAGTAACTCAGCGGGTCGGGCAGCATCTGTGGAGAACGTGGATAGGTGACGTTTCATAGAGTGCTGGAGTAACTCAGCGGGTCAGGCAGCATCTGTGGAGAACATGGATAGGTGACGTTTCACAGAGTGCTGGAGTAACTCAGCGGGTCAGGCAGCATCTGTGGAGAACATGGATAGGTGACGTTTCACAGAGTGCTGGAGTAACTCAGCGGGTCAGGCAGCATCTGTGGAGAACATGGATAGGTGACGTTTCACAGAGTGCTGGAGTAACTCAGCGGGTCAGGCAGCATCTGTGGAGAACATGGATAGGTGACGTTTCATAGAGTGCTGGAGTAACTCAGCGGGTCAGGCAGCATCTGTGGAGAACATGGATAGGTGACGTTTCATAGAGTGCTGGAGTAACTCAGTGGGTCAGGCAGCATCTGTGGAGAACATGGATAGGTGACGTTTCACAGAGTGCTGGAGTAACTCAGCGGGTCAGGCAGCATCTGTGAAGGGAAGGAATGGATGATGTTTCGGCTCGAAAGAACGTGCAAACTCCGTACAGACAGCACCCGTAGTCAGGATCGAACTCTAGTCCCTGGCACTGTAACGCAGCAGGTCTAAAGATTTGCAGAAACAAAGAAATGCAGATGCTGGTTAATACACCAAGGGAAACAAAGTACTGGAGTAACTCAGCGGGTCAGGACTCTTTGTCACCTATCCATGTTCTCCACAGATGCTGCCTGACCCGCTGAGTTACTCCAGCACTCTGTGAAACTCGGGCAAGGGGGGGAAGCATGACTGGTGACCAGGCGCCCCAAGTGCACTAAATAGTTTGGCAGATGCAAACACACAATTCCTCAATGTTAAACTGAGTGAAGCAGCTCGCGGTCTTTAGGACCCAGATGGGTAGCGGCGATAGGAAGCACACATCTTTTTTCCAGCTTGCAATATGCGCATGGCGTCAAACCACGAGGACGGACTCATTGCTGCTGCAAAAAAAAAAGCCGAGCCCGCTTTTATATTAGAGGGGACAAGGGTGAAATCTTGATTTGCAATTGTGCCTTTTGGAGCGAAGATCATTAACAATTGCAGCGTGCAGTCACACACACTACACGCACCCACCCACCCACCCACCCCTGTATCTGATTAGAAGCTAAGCTACAACCTTGCCATGCGCGCTTTCACAGAATATATCGGCATATTGATTGCCATGCATCTGCTCACTGTAGCTTTTTTTTCTCCCACCCGAGAAATCTCCACTCCCGCAGCCCCTGCCCTCAAATAGAGGAAAAACCGTGCAAAACCCCCCAAAAATGTGCATTTCAATTGCTTTTCCCTCAAATCCGACATTTTCCTTTTTTTTTCCAAAAAAAAAACATTTTCCCCCCAAATTTTGTGGGGGGGGGGGGTGGGGGGGGGGGTTGAAAGATTGGAAAAAAAATGTCCAAGTTGAAAGCAAAAATCCTTCAAGATCTTACCTGAATTTTGGGCGATGATAGAAATAGAATTCCTCTTCTGACACACACACACACACACACACACACAATGATGATCAGGAAGTGTGTTTGAAAAAAATAGTCTGCAACTCCTCTGTTGAATACTCCTACTGCAGCATCAAAGTAAATGCTAAACTATTCGGCCTTATTTAAATAAAACAATTCCCCCTTACAAATCTCCCCGGTCGCTATTGTATTCTGCTACATATGAGGCACAAGATGCAATCTAGAACGCCAACAAGTGGTTCAGATGGAAATAAACCGCAATTAGCTATGCAACACACGGTATAATATGCATTCTAATCAATCCCTCAGATATAATAGGCTTGTCTCACTTTCCGGTATGAAGTTGACGACGGATTTTTTAGGACAAATGGCACAACGTCGATATTTCCACGGTATTTCATTTTGATTTCATCACAGGCTGATGTTGGGTAACACCCCCCCCCCCCCTCCCTTTCTCTCCCCCCCTCCCTCTCTCTCTCTCTGAAGCACAGAGACCCAGCTTTGGTGCTTTGCCAAAATAGTTCTTCAGCCAGTGAAAGGTTTCGGGGAGAAAAAACTTCACCGAAATAGCGATGCTTTAAATTATCGTCTAGTTCACTAAAATACCCCTCGGCGCACCCAACGTCGCTGGGCAGAAGTCGAACGTCAAGGCGGTTGCGTTTTTTCCCGTGAAAAAAGCCTTCAGAATTTTTCCCACTTTAAAAAAAAAACACCTTTCCCCGCCATGTTGAAATGGGCAAGGTTGTTTCAATATTGATACAGGCAGTCGCGTAACATGAGGGGAGGGGTGTGGGGGGGAGAAATATACTGGCAAGATGCACAGCTAGAAAAATACTTCATTACACAAAAAATAAAACATATATATTTGCAACATCTTATACAATAAAAACTATCGAGGTATGTTGGTAACTGAGAAAGGCAGATCAGACTGCTTAGCAAAACCGAAAGCGGGTCAGAAGCAAAGATAGCAGTATTATCAGTCTTGGGGTGGGGGTGGGGGGGAGAGAATAATGGCATATATATATATATACACACACACACACACACACATACATATATATATATAAATATGGGGAGGGGGAACCTAGAATAATTAAACGCGTGCATTTCAGGAAATGATTATATTTGAATAAGGTGGTGAATTTCCAGTCTCCCTCTCTCTCTCTTTCCCTTTCTCATTCATCCCCCTGCCCGTTAATAAACCGGGAGTACAGAGAGAGAGGGGGGGGGGGGGGGGGGAGAGGCAAGCAACACTTCGCACAACTTGCTTTGAACGTCATTTGTGTTTAAAACCCGGCTTCATGTGTGTGTGTGCGTGCGTGTGTGTGTCCAGCGACAAGGCAGTGGAAATTGACACAGACTCTCAAGGCCGGGCAACTGAGGAAATCAACCCGCGCCGACCCAACTTACCGGCGTCAAGTTATAACTGCAACAACAAAAAATACATGTTTCTCCCACGTCGCTACATGGCCAGTTTCAGCTGATTTTTTTTTTTAAAACCCTTCTTTCCAATATGGCATCCCATCCCCGCGCATGCGTTACAAATTATTTCCCTGCCAACTCCTTCTGACCTTTTGCAAGCCAGTTACACATTTTTTTTTTGAACAAGACTTACCCTTGGCTAGTTAATGCGTGCATTTTATTTTCTGTACACCCACGCCCAACTTTACTTTTCGTTTCCTCGCCTCTCCATTCCCACCCTCCCCACAGAAGGAAGGACACGACAATTTTCCTATCATATATATATATATATATATGTGTACATATTTTGTCTTATTTGACATCATTATATATATATATATCCCCCCCTCCCACCCCCAAAAAAATCGGTTCAGCTACAATGTTTCGCTGCGAGATTTTGTGTGTGTGTGGGGTGGGGGGGGGGGGGGGATAAAAACCCAGTCTAAAGTTCCAGTAGCGGGGGGTGGGTGTGGAGAGGGGGGGGGGGGGGGGAAGATCTAAGATGCAAAAATCATAACGCCCTTAACTACTGCCTGGCGAATTAGTTGCACTCATAAAACACACCGCGCCGTTTTGGCGAAACTGATACATTCTGGGGGAAACTTGCAGCTCGATTTTTTCAGTGCAGATGTGAAATTTTGCAATATAAATAATATCTCTCCCCCCAACACCCAACCCCCACCCCCCCCCTCCCTTTTATTTCGCTGATTTATGATAATGAAATGTGTAAAGGCGTTTCGGATGTGCCTGAGTTTTTTAGGATGTTGTCTCCTGTCGCAGCTTGGCGGGGTTTTGGGGGGGGGGGGGGACCGTTCCCGTGTGTCTTTTCTGCAATGTATCCACTCCTGAACACTTGATTAACGCACAATGAATGTTGGTGTTGGAAATGGCGTTTCCTTGTAGTATCTCTCTCTCTCTCCCTCTTCTCTGCCTCTCTCCTTCCTTCCACCGCCGCTGCGCATTCATACGACCGACACGGCGGCGAAACATCACCACCCACCAAGTTTCACAATGAAGATTAAATGCCGACTGTCGAAATCCCCATCCCATTCCTCGACCAAACTGCATTCTGTTGGCCGCAGATCAGTCCATCTCCCCCCCCCCCCCCCCCCCGCGCCCGCGTTTTCCAAATGGGATTTCCACTCCAAACGCCGCGTCCTCGTTTCCAAAAATGCACCTGTGACCTGTGTACCAATGGAACTGCAGATGCTGGTGTCCACTGAAGAGAAACACAACATGCTGGAGTAACTCAGCGGGTCAGGCAGCATCTCTCTGGAGAGAAGGATTGTCACCTTCCCCTAATTTCCAATGATCCATTCTACTTTTTCCATGATCTACGTCCCCTCTGATCTCCCGTTTTCACACCTTTCACCTTCTCCGTCTGAAGAAGGCTCTCGACCCTAAACGTCACCCATTCCTTCTCTCCAGAGATGTTGCCTGACCCGCTGAGTTACTCCATCCAGCATGTTGTATCTACCTACATCTGTGCCATTAGAGTTTGTCAGCTTATGACTGGCCCCATCCAGCATGTTGTATCTACCTACATCTGTGACCTACACCTTATGACTGGCCTGTTGTGAATATGTATATATTCGCCTCACGGTATGCTCCAGGTTTTTCTTTAACGGGAAAGTCATCCATTTTCCACGAAGCCCTCGTCCCACAAGGTCCATGTGGAGCCTTCGCGGTTTTGAGCTCAGCTTGCCCACGGTGCAATGATTGGATTCCACAGGTCCATCACAGGTACTGACCTCCCCACCATCGCAGGGATCTACAGGAGTCACCGCCTCAAAAAGGCAGCCAGCATCACCAGAGACCCACACCACCCTGGCCACGCTCTCATCTCGCTGCCACCATCGGGAAGAAGGTACAGGAGCCTGAAAACCGTGATCTCCAGGTTGAAGAACAGGTTCTTCCCTGCAACCATCAGGCGATTAAACGCCCCAAACTTCAAATAAACTGATCTACATAGACTTTGGTTTTAACATTACACCATAATTGTTCATTTATCTGTCTGTTTTTCTAACATATATTTGCATGGAGTAGACTGTGACTGACTCCCCCCTCCCCTCCCGACCCCCTCTCCTTCCCCCACCCCACCCCCCACATCCCCCCTCCCCCGACCCCCTCTCCTTCCCCCACCCCACCCCCCAATCTTTGCACATCCCCAATCCTTTCCAGTCGTCACTTTAATTCCATGTTTCATGCATCTTGTGTTTTTATGTCTGTGGGCAGATCAACTTGTCTCCTGGGATAAATATTCTACTGTATGGTATCGTAACTTTTCGGGGGGTGTTTACGATAAACTGTATTCATCCCCGCGGGGAAATCGGTCTGCCAACAGCCAGGACCCTCGACATGGCACACGGAAAATGTAAAAGTGGAAGAACATGCCAAGGACGTTATGGTGTTTACAGAATGTTTACATGTGGAGGAAGGAACTGCAGATGTCGGCTTGTACCGAAGATAGACACAGAGTGCTGGAGTAACTCAGCGGGTCAGGCAGCATCTCCGGAGAACATGGATAGGACAGGGACCCTTCTTCACCTATCCGTGTGTGAGTGTGTGTTAATGTGAGTGTGAGTGTGTGTGTGTGTGTGTGTGTGTGTGTGTGTGTGTGTGTGTGTGTGTGTGTGTGTGTGTGAGTGTGTGCGTGTGTGTGTGTGTATGTGGGTGTGAGTGTGTGTGTGTGTGTGCGTGTGCGTGCGCGCGTGTGTGTGAGTGTGAGTGTGTGTTAATGTGAGTGTGTGTGAGAGTGTGTGTGAGTGAGTGTGAGTGTGTTAATGTGAGTGTGTGTGTGAGTGTGAGTGTGTTAATGTGAGTGTGTTAATGTGAGTGTGTGTGTGAGTGTGAGTGTGTTAATGTGAGTGTGTGTGTGTGTGTGTGTGTGTGAGTATGTGTGAGTGAGTGTGAGTGTGTGTGTGAGTGTGTGTGTGTGAGTGAGTGTGAGAAAACTTAAAGTGGAAGAACATGCCAAGGACGTTATGGTGTTTTCAGAATGTTTACATGTGGAGAAGGAACTGCAGATGTCGGTTTGTACCGAAGATAGACACAGAGTGCTGGAGTAACTTAGCGGGTCAGGCAGAATCTGTGGAGAACATGGATAGGTGACGTTTCTGGTTGAGACCCTTCTTCTGAAGACTCGTCAGCTATTCATTCCTTCTCTCCAGAGACGCTGTGTGACCCGCTGAGTCACTCCAGTTTTTTTGTGTCTATTTAATATTTACATATTCTGTGGTGCTGCTGCAAGTAAGAATTCTCATTATTCCGTTCCGGAACATATGACAACAAAACACTCTTGAACGAGCCAACACATCCCACTCCCACCCACAAGCGAAAACCCAGTTAGATGGTAGACACAAATGCTGGAGAAACTCAGCGGGAGAGGCAGCATCTATGGAGAGAAGGATTGAATATAGATGCTGCCTCATCCGCTGAGTTTCTCCAGCATTTTTGTCTCCATTCGATTTTTCCAGCATCTGCAGTTCTTGCTTTACCACAGTTAGATGTTCAGATCTACCCAATGTTCGCGACGCGGGAAGAGTTCAAATCCACCTGCGCTGGTGGAAATAAAGCACCAAATGGTAGTTTGTTCCATTTCCCAACTATAGGTAGCGCCTTCATTATTTGTTCGATGGCCCCATATTTATCAAAGGGAAGATTCGCGATGTTTTCTTTACGTGAAGAAGTTCAAAACAATCTGATAGAAACAAAAAAATACATAGACACAAAGTGCTGGAGTAACTCAGCGGGTCAGGCAGCATCTGTGGAGAACATGGATAGGTGAAGAAGGGTCCCTGTCCTATCCATGTTCTCCACAGATGCTGCCTGGCCCGCTGAGTTACTCCAGCACTCTGTGTCTTTCTTTGGTATAACCCAGCATCTGCAGTTCCTGGTTTCGACATTTTCTCACTAAAAACAACCCCAGTTGTCACGGTAATGTACATTCACACCCCACCCATATCTATCTGAGGATTCAGAGTGCTATGTATCGATACGGAACAACACATTCCTTATGTGTGGGAAGGAACTGCAGATGCTGGTTTGCACCGAAGATAGATACAAAATGCTGGAGTAACTCAGTGGGACAGGCGGCATCTCCGGAGAGAAGGAATGGGCGACGTTTCGGGTCGAGACCCTTCTTCAGGCTGGTTACTGGAGTATAATTGTTTTGCTTAATTGCTAAGGTACATAAAACTGATTTATATCTAGCAAGGCACATGGAATACAGCGCATCTAAATTCCCGTAGTAGCAAGCCCCTCTCACACGCACTCTCACACACACACACTCACACTCACTCACACACTCTCACACACACAAACTCTCACACGCACTCTCCCACTTACACCCACGCACACTCACACACACTCTCACACACACACCCACGCACACACCCATACTCACACACACTCACACTCACACACACTCACACACACTCATATTAACACAAACTCACACACTCTCACACACACTCACACTCACACACACACACAAACTCTCACACGCACTCTCCCACTTACACCCACGCACACTCACACACACTCTCACACACACACCCACACACACCCACACACTCACACTCACACACACTCACACACACTCATATTAACACAAACTCACACACTCTCACACACACTCACACTCACACACACACACACGCTCACATTAACACACACTCTCACACACACATATACACGCACTCACACTCACATGAACACACACTCACACACACTCACACAATCACACACACTCACACTCACACTCACACACGCTCACACTCACACACGCTCACATTAACACACACTCACACATATACACTCACTCACACTCACATGAACACACACTCACACACAGTCACACACACTCACACTCACACACAGTCACACACACTCACACTCACACACACACCCAATAAACAATTGACGGCGCGTGATATGTCAATATTTAGAAGTCAGTCTAATTTATTGATCGGAACTGTTCCCAAACTGCCGGCGACTGCCGGAGTCCAAATCTCCTTGGATTAGACCTGCGGGAAGCACCTGTACAATATCTGTCTCTCCCCCTGGTGAATTCCCAGTGACGATGAGAGCAGAGGGCTGTCCCGGGTAAAGTTCGTGGAGTCCCTGATATTAACCACCCCATGAAGTCATGAAATAAATACTAACTATCAAATAAATATATTGAGGACAAATCTAATCCACTCCAGCAATCAATGGCGTTGAAGTAAGTCCCCCTTGAATTTTAATTGCAGACCAATTAAAACCACCAATTTACTTCTGAGGATAACATATGTGTTCCCTGTTTGTACTAAGGTTTAAAAAGACTCGATTATTCCTGTATTAGCGCCCTGTCTTGTTGGTTACCGCCACCTATTGACTAGTTCATGTCACTCCGAGATCCACGCAAATAATATACATAGAATTGTTGAATTTAGCTTAAGATAGACGCTCAATGATGGAATAACTCAGCGGGTCAGGCAGCATCTCTGGAGAGAAGGAGGAATGCGTGCCGTTTCGGGTCGAGACCCTTCTTCACACTGAGAGTCGGGGGAAAGAGGAACGAGAGATATGGGTGGCGATGTGGAGAGATATGTAGGGAGGAACTGCAGATGCTCTTGGTGTCCACCAAAGATAGACACCAAAAGCTGGAGTAACTCAGCGGGGACAGGCAGCATCTCTGGATAAAAGGAACGGGTGACATTTCGGGCCGAGAGGCCAGAAGAAGCTGCCTTGAATTTAGCATGGGTTCAAATTGGGATTGTAGAAAAATAGATGGCATACATAAGAGGGAGGCGGGGGGGGGGGGGGGGGGGGCAGTTGTGACTCAGCTGTTGGAGCTGCTGCCTCACAGCACCAGAGACTCAGGTTTGGCCCTGACCTCGAATTTACAATGCTGTCTGTGTGGAGTTTGCATAGAAACATAGAAACATAGAAATTAGGTGCAGGAGTAGGCCATTCGGCCCTTCCAGCCTGCACCGCCATTCAATATGATCATGGCTGATCATCCAACTCAGTATCCCGTACCTGCCTTCTCTCCATACCCTCTGATCCCCTTAGCCACAAGGGCCACATCTAACTCCTTCTTAAATATAGCCAATAAACTGGCCTCAACTACCCTCTGTGGCAGAGAGTTCCAGAGACCCACCACTCTCTGTGTGAAAAAAGTCCTTCTCATCTCGGTCCTAAAGGATTTCCCCTTATCCTTAAGCTGTGACCCCTTGTCCTGGACCTCCCCAATATCGGGAACAATCTTCCTGCATCTAGCCTGTCCAACCCCTTAAGAATTTTGTAAGTTTCTATAAGATCCCCTCTCAATCTCCTAAATTCCAGAGAGTATAAACCGAGTCTATCCAGTCTTTCTTCATAAGACAGTCCTGACACCCCAGGAATCAATCTGGTGAACCTTCTCTGCACTCCCTCTATGGCAATAATGTTCTCCCTGTGACAATTTACAATCTTTACCGAAGCCAATTAACCTACATTAACCTGTGGGGTCTTTGGAGTGTGTGGGAGGACTCAGGTTTGATCCTGACCTCGAATTTAGAATGCTGTCTGTGTGGAGTTTGTATGTTCTCCCTGTGACAATTTACAATCTTTACCGAAGCCAATTAACCTGCATTAACCTGTAGGGTCTTTGGAGTGTGTGGGAGGAAACCGGGCGTGCGTACCTGGAGAAAACCCACGCAGGTCGCGGGGAGAATGTACCAACTCCGTTGGACAGCCCCCACCCGCAGTGAGGATCGAACCCGGGTCTCTGGCGTTGCATTCGCTGAAAGGCAGCAACTCTACCGCTGCGCCACCGTGGTCAGGTACATGGATAGGACAGGTTTAGAGAGATATGGTCCAAAGGTCAAACACAGGTGGGACTAGTGTAGATGGGATATGTTGGTCGGTTTGGGCAAGTTGGACTGGAGGGCCTACGTGGCTCGTTGGCTCGCTAATTAACATGAACAGGTGAACAATGGCATGTGGAGGGGCCTGTTTCCACGCTATATCTTTCAATTAGTCGTCACGGAGATGAGGTGGGTACTTGGTGGTCAACAACATGAGCATCGTGGGCTGAAGAACCTGTTTCAGTGCTGAATGGCTCTGTGGCAATGGCTTTTCAATGCCCCCCTGTTCATTCAGTCACTACTGATAGCTGGGACCAAGGTAATAAAGATTGCAAAGACTAGGCTTGTATTCACTGGAGTTTAGAAGGATGAGGGGAGGGATCTTATAGAAACATAAAATTATAAAAGGACTGGACAAGCTAGATGCAGGAAAAATGTTCCCAATGTTGGGCTAGTCCAGAACCAGGGGCCACAGTCTTAGAATAAAGGGGAGGCCATTTAAGACTGAGGTGAGAAAAAATGTTTTCACCCAGAGAGTTGTGAATTTGTGGAATTCCCTGCCACAGAGGGCAGTGGAGGCCAAGTCACTGGATGGATTTAAGAGAGTTAGATGGAGCTCTAGGGGCTAGTGGAGTCAAGGGATATGTGGAGAAGGCAGGCACGGGTTATTGATAGGGGACAATCATCCATGATCACAATGAATGGCGGTACTGGCTGGAAGGGCCAAATGGCCTCCACCTGCACCTATTTCCTACGTTTCTATGTAACACCGGGCACTGGAATAAGAACTCCACTCTTGAGTTTACCAGGAAGATAGAAGAAACAATTCAAGGATGTCCTTAAAGATTACGAGCGTGCGGTATGTTTGCCTACATTGGCCAGGGTATTGAGTATAAGAGTCTCGAAGCCATGCTGCAGCTTTATGGGACGTTGGTTACAACACGGTCAGAGTTCTGGCCGCCCCGTTACAATGGAAGGATGTCAGGGTGCGTAGCTTTTTCACACAAAGGGTGGTGGTGCGTGTGCGGAACGAGCTGCCGGAGGAGGTAGTTGAGGCAGGGACTAATGCCACGTTTAAGAAACATTTAGACAAGTACGTGGTTGGGGTAGGTTTAGATGGGTGGGATAGATGGGACTAGGGTAGATGGGACGTGGGCAAGTTGAGCCGAACTCTTGATTCCATCCTGTCTGACTCTATATGCTGGTTTTGGAGAAGGTGCGGAATATAGAAACATAGAAATATAGAAATTAGGTGCAGGAGTAGGCCATTCGGCCCTTCGAGCCTGCACCACCATTCAATATGATCATGGCTGATCATCCAACTCAGTATCCCGTACCTGCCTTCTCTCCATACCCTCTGATCCCCTTAGCCACAAGGGCCACATCTAACTCCCTCTTAAATATAGCCAATGAACTGGCCTCAACTACCCTCTGTGGCAGAGAGTTCCAGAGACCCACCACTCTCTGTGTGAAAAAAGTCCTTCTCATCTCGGTCCTAAAGGATTTCCCCCTTATCCTTAAGCTATGACCCCTTGTCCTGGACCTCCCCAACATCGGGAACAATCTTCCTGCATCTAGCCTGTCCAACCCCTTAAGAATTTTGTAAGTTTCTATAAGGTCCCCCCTCAATCTTCTAAATTCTAGAGAGTATAAACCGAGTCTATCCAGTCTTTGTTCATAAGACAGCCCTGACATCCCAGGAATCAGTCTGGTGAACCTTCTCTGCACTCCCTCTATGGCAATAATGTCCTTCCTCAGATTTGGAGACCAGAACTGTACGCAATACTCCAGGTGTGGTCTCACCAAGACCCTATACAACTGAAGTAGAACCTCCCTGCTCCTATACTCAAATCCTTTTGCTATGAAAGCTAACATACCATTCAATGTTTACCAAATTCTTTCCTGTGATGGGGCAACCAGTTCTGCCTAACCAAAGGCCTATAAAGCTGCAACATGCCTTCCTGACTATAGACACAAAGTGCTGGAATGACCACCACAACTGGAGAGCAGTCCCGAACTACTATTCACTTCATTGGTGACCCTCGGACTATCCTTGATCGGACTTTGCTGGCTTTACCTTGCACTAAACGTTATTCCCTTATCATGTATCTGTACACTGTGCATGGCTCGATTGTTATCAATGTATTGTCTTTCCGCTGACTGGTTAGCGCGCAACAAAGGCTATTCACTGTACCTCAGTACACGTGACAATAAACTGTAACTGTGGAGAGAAGGAAAGGGGTGACGTTCGGGTCGAGACCCTCCTTCAGACTGAGTCACGGGAAAGGGGAACGAGAGATATAGACGGTGATGTAGAGAGATAAAGAACCAAATGAATGGAAGATATGAATCACAGAGGGGGAGCAGTGGGAGAGGGCGTTGCTGAACTCTCGTCAGAGAGAGGAGGAGAACTTCATCAAAGTTGACGCACCTTGAGGAGATCTCGCAGCGGAGCGGACTACATATGTAGGAAGGAATTCTTCTTAGCCCCCCTTCAGTCATGGCTGACCTGACCATGGCTATCTTCAGGGTTGGAGGATGCCTGTGCGTGACTTTGTTTAACGTGGGGAGACTGGTGCACAGACAGCCACCCCACGGTCCTTGACAGATCTGGGTCAGGATCCAGTGGCATGGAGTCCAAGACGACCGGAGACCCTTTTCTGCCGCAGCCTTCATCCGCCTTCCCAGCCGTTGTGACGCTCCACTAACGTCAGCCATCGTTCTCCGCCTGTTCCACCGTTGAGGTCTTGGTTGTATCGGTTCTTTGTCAGAGACCTCCCCCCCTCGACCTTACCGCCATGGGTGGCCCTACCAGGAGCATCGCTCCAGACGGCATCGCTCTCAGGATCTCAGGACCACACAAGGTTCTCCACCACGCCAAGGTGATTGTCTCCATAAAAATCCATCGATGATCTACAGATGGACGAGCAGGATGGGTGACGTTTCGGGTCGGGACCCTTCTTCAGACTTGTACTCAATGCCTGGCTGTGAAAGGCAATGGGTAGGAGTAGCATTGGGATGGTGTGTTCCACGCTGCAAACCTGAGCAAGAGAAGAAGACAGTGACATGATTCAGACATTTAAAACTTTATAGCTCCATTGAGCGGAATGGTTTTGAATTATTATACTATCGGAAGGAGCTATTCCACTGCGGCGACCTAATTGGCGAGTTTAGAAGAGTTTAGGAGAGTTTGAAAAAATGACATGTTGAAGACCTCCTTCAACTATGTTGAAGACCTTCTTCAACTATGTTGAAGACTAGCTACGATTAGCTTCGGGAAAATTGGACACCAATAGTGGAGAGTGAAGACGATCTCCTTCGACCTCCTTTCGACTATGATGAAGACTATCTACGACTACCCTCGATTACCTACGACTAACGTGCCGACCTACTACGACTAAACCCACGAGTAAAAAAAGTATCGATTTTTTCCCATGGCGACCTTTTTTTACTGGCCGGGCATTTTTCAACATGTTGAATAATACGCCGCGACCCAGCTGAGTCCTCGAGTACGCGGAGACCACTCTTGAGCATGAAGGAGAGTTACAAAGACCTCCTAGGACCTCGTGTCGACCATGCTGTGAGTATGATCGGATGGCAAACTCGTCTGAACTTGCGGATTAGGTCACCGCAGTGGGACAGCCCCTTTAGGCTTTTTCACATCTGCTCCTGGGATTTCCCAAAGGAATGCCTGGATTTTTATTGTAATTCTTTCATATATTTTCAGATTGCGGCATTCAGAACCAGTAAAAATAAAATGTAATTTCATTTGAAACTTTTCAACGATTACTGTACAATTCTGTAAAAAAAAAATCCTCGACACACTTCATAAATAGATACTCACAATTTACTTATAAATATCACCCTACCACAACTGGAGAGCGGTCCTGAACTACTATCTACCTCAATGGTGACCCTTGGACTATCTTTGACTGGACTTTGCTGGTTGTACCTTGCTAGAGGCAGGAAACATGTTCCCGGTGTCGGGGGAGTCCAGAACCAGGGGCCACAGTTTAAGAATAAGGGGTAAGCCATTTAGAACGGAGACGAGGAAACACTTTTTCACACAGAGAGTTGTGAGTCTGTGGAATTCTCTGCCCCAGAGGGCGGTGGAGGCAGGTTCTCTGGATACTTTCAAGAGAGAGCTAGATAGGGCTCTTAAAGATAGCGGAGTCAAGGGATATGGGGAGAAGGCAGGAACGGGGTACTGATTGTGGATGATCAGCCATGATCACATTGAATGGCAGTGCTGGCTAGAAGGGCCGAATGGCCTACTCCTGCACCTGTTGTCTATGGTCTAAACGTTATTCCCTTACCCTGTATCTCAACACTGTAAATGACTCGATTGTAATCATGCACAATCTGCCACAGGCAATGATGGTCCAATTCTACACGGCCATCGTAGAGTCTGTCCTCACCTTCTCCATCATGGTCTGGTTTGGCTCAGCCACCAAGCACGACACCCGAATCGTCCGATCAGCTGAGAAGGTTATTGGCTGCAACCTTCCCTCCATTGATGAACTGTACACTGCAAGGGCCAGGAAGCGAGCGGGTAAGATCATCTCTGACCCCTCTCACCCTGGCCACAAACTCTTTGAATCACTTCCCTCTGGAAGGCGACTCCGGACTGTCAAAGCTGCCACAGCCAGACATAAAAACAGCTTTTTTCCACTAGTAGTAGCTCTAATAACCAAACATCTGTAGCCTCCTTTTGCTCTGGTATTTTATGTGTCATTCTTCATGTTTAAATTACAATGTTTTATTTTTAATTGTCTACTGTATGTCGTGTTGTTATCCTCGCGAGCAAAGCACCAAGGCAAATTCCTTGTTTGACAATAGACAATAGACAATAGGTGCCTGTGTAGGCCATTCGGCCCTTTGAGCCAGCACTGCCATTCAATGTGATCAGGGCTGATCATCCCCAATCAGTACCCCGTTCCTGCTTTCTCTCCATATCCCTTGATTCCCTTAGCCCTAAGAGCTAAATCTAACTCTCTCTTGAAAACATCCAGTGAATTGGCCTCCACTGCCTTCTGTGGCAGAGAATTCCACAGATTCACAACTCTCTCGGTGAAAACGTTTTTCCGCATCTCAGTCCTAAATGGCCGACCCCTTATTCTTAAACTGTGACCCCTGGTTCTGGACTCCCCCAACATCTGGATATTTTTCCCTGCATCTAGCCTGTCCAATCCCTTAAGAATTTTACATGTTTCTATAAGATATCCTCTCATCCTTCTAAATTCCAGTGAATACAAGCCCAGTCGACATATTCTTTCAATATATGAACCTCTGCGGCACTCCCTCAATAGCTAGAATGTCCTTCCTCAAATTAGGAGACCAAAACTGCACACAATACTCCAGGTGTGGTGTCACCAGGGCCTTGTACAACTACAGTAGGACCTACTTGCTTCTATAGTCAAATCCTCTCGCTATGAAGGCCATTCAGCGCCAGAGACCCGGGTTCAATCCTGACTACAGGCGCTGTCTGTATGGAGTTTGCACGTTCTCCCTGTGACCTGCGTCGGTTTTCTCCGGGATCTCCAGTTTCCTCCCACACTCCAAAGACGTACAGGATTGGAGTTTAATTGTCTTGGTGTAATTGTACATTGTCCCTTGTGTGTGTTTAGTTTAGTTTTACAGCACGGAAACAGGCCCTTCGGCCCACCGGGTCCGCCCCGACCAGCGATCCCCGCACACTAACACTATCCGACACACACTAGAGACAATTTTTTACATTTACCAAGCCAATTAACCTACAAACCTGTATATCTTTGGGGTGTGGGAGGAAACCGAAGATCTCGGAGAAAACCCACGCAGATCACGGGGGAAGAACGTACAAACTCCGTACAGACAGCGCCCGTAGTCAAGATCGAATCCAGGTCTCTGGCGCTGCATTCGCTGCAAGGCAGCGACTCTACCGCTGCGCCACCGTGACCGCCAGTGATATAGGATGGTGTCAGTGAACGGGGTCGCCGCTCGGCGCGGACGCGGTGGGCCGAAGGGCCTGTGTCCGCTGTATCCCTAAACTAAACTATGATCATAGTGATTCTTATAGAGACACAATGAATTTTACATGTTCCTGGGATGTCAGGACTGTCTTATGAACAAAGACTGCATAGACTCGATTTATACTCTCTAGAATTTAGGAGATTGAGAGGCGATCTTATAGAAACTTATAAAATTCTTAAGGGGTTGGACAGGCTAGATGCAGGAAGATTGTTCCCGATGTTGGGGAGGTCCAGGACAAGGGGTCACAGCTTAAGGATAAGGGGGAAATCCTTTAGGACCGAGATGAGACAGACTTTTTTCACACAGAGAGTGGTGGGTCTCTGGAACTCTCTGCCACAGTAGTTGAGGCCAGTTCATTGGCTATATTTAAGAGGGAGTTAGATGTGGCCCTTGTGGCTAAGGGGATCAGAGGGTATGGAGAGAAGGCAGGTACGGGATACTGAGCTGGATGATCAGCCATGATCATATTGAATGGCGGTGCAGGCTCGAAGGGCTGAATGGCCTTCTCCTGCACCTAATTTCTATGTTTCTATGTTTCTATGTTTCTATGAAACTGAGCATAGAGAAGTATCATAAATCACATTGCCCACACATTGGACCCGGTGGGCCAAAGGGGTCTGTTTTCATCTTATATCCCAAAAAATGACATCTGCACGGTCATGGCCGAATGACTAAAGCAGGCCGCATACCAAACCTCCATTTATCACTTCCCCCAAGGCAAATCTTGTCTCATTTGTCATCACTTGGGACTTCCCAGCTCCAACTCAAGGCAATGAGTTAATTTACTTCTAATTCCACACATCTGATTTTTTTTGTTAAAAAAAATCCCCAAGCCTGAAAATTTCCCAGCTGCTGAGACGAGCATGGATATCACTTGGTCAATTCTACAACAAATCCCAGTGAATATGTGTGGAATGACTTGTTAGCTTCTGGCAACCTGTGGAATATATTGTAGATTGTCTTGTATATTTTAGTTTCGTTTAGTTTGGAGAAACAGCGCGGAAACAGGCCCTTCGTTCACCGAGTCCGCACCGACCACATCGATCCACGCATGTTAACACTAAATTACAAACATTTGGGAAAATGTACATTTATACCGAGCCACTTAACCTACAAACCTGTTAAAGAAGGAACTGCAGATGCTGGAAAATCGAGGGTACGCAACTACAAACCTGTACATCATCCCTGGATGCATTCAAGAGAGAGCTGGATCGGGCTCTTAAAGATAGCGGAGTCTGGGGATATGGGGAGAAGGCAGGAACGGGGTACCGATTGGGGATGATCAGCCATGATCACATTGAGTGGCGGTACCGGCTCGAAGGGCCGAAGGGCCTACTCCTGCACCTATTGTCTGTTGTCTTTGGAGTGTGGGAGGAAACCGCAGATCTCGGAGAAAACCCATGCGGTTACGGGGAGAACGTTCAGACAAGCACCCCGTAGTCGGGATCGAACCCGGGTCTCCGGCACGGTTAACGCTGTAAGGCAGAAACTCTACCGCTGCGCCGCCGTGCCGCCCTTCATCAAATCCCAGTGAATATGCGGGGAATCACCCATTAGTTTCCAATGACCCACTGAATATATTTTATAACAAGTTGTTTTCATGTAACATGAGTGAAAACCCAGAGACGTGGTTTGTGGTCACAATTAGATGTTTATGTGGAAATTGTGAGAATTTTCCTAAAATTTCTACCCCGATTATGTAACCTGACATCAAAACTAAGGTGTAAAAAGAGAAAAGGACACAGAGTGCTGGAGTAACTCAGCGGGTCAGGCAGCATCTGTGGAGAACATGGATAGGTGACGTTTCACAGAGTGCTGGAGTAACTCAGCGGGTCAGGCAGCATCTGTGGAGAACATGGATAGGTGACGTTTCACAGAGTGCTGGAGTAACTCAGCGGGTCAGGCAGCATCTGTGGGGAACATGGATAGGTGACGTTTCACAGAGTGCTGGAGTAACTCAGCGGGTCAGGCAGCATCTGTGGAGAACATGGATAGGTGACGTTTCACAGAGTGCTGGAGTAACTCAGCGGGTCAGGCAGCATCTGTGAAGGGAAGGAATGGGTGACGTTTCGGCTCGAGACCCTTTGGGTCTCGGCCCGAAACGTCGCCCATTCCTTCTCTCCAAAAATAAGTGATTTTTCAAATGGTGCCAATTACTAAGGGTGCGAATTATCTGATATTATGGTATTCTTGAGAGAAGGAATGGGTGACGTTTCACAGAGTGCTGGAGTAACTCAGCGGGTCAGGCAGCATCTGTGGAGAACATGGATAGGTGACATTTCACAGAGTTCTGGAGTAACTCAGCGGGTCAGGCAGCATCTGTGGAGAACATGGATAGGTGACGTTTCACAGAGTTCTGGAGTAACTCAGCGGGTCAGGCAGCATCTGTGGAGAACATGGATAGGTGACGTTTCACAGAGTGCTGGAGTAACTCAGCGGGTCAGGCAGCATCTGTGGAGAACGTGGATAGGTGACGTTTTATAATTTCGTAAGTTCATAAGTTCTCGGAGCAGAATGATGCCATTGGGACCATCAAGTGTACTCCGCCATTCAATCATGGCTGATCTATCTTTCTCTCTCAACCCCATTCTCCTGCCTTTCCCTATAACCCCTGACACCCGTACTAACTAAGAATCTATCTATCTCTGCCTAACACAATATCCATTAGCTTGGCCTCCACGGCAGTCTGTGGCAATGAATTCAATGGATTCACCACCCTCTAAAGAAATTCCTCTTCATCTTCTTTCTAAACTTATGTCCTATCATTGTAAGGCTGTGCCCTCTGGTCCTGGTCTCTCCCACTAGTGGAAACATCCTCTCCACATCCACACTATACTGGTTATGGGTTGGGATCCTTCTGCAGTCCCTTCTTCTTAGAAAGAGAACTTGTTATCTGACAATAAAAAATATAACAATCTGTTTTTATCAGGGTAGAGACAGGACAGCCAAGAAGGCACATCCAATGCTCGACGTTTTATAGGAGTGAAGAAATGTCTCCAGTGACACTGAGCAACATCCACAGATGCACCATAGAAAGAATACTGTCGGGTTGCAACACAGCTCGGTTTGGGAATAGCTCTGTCCAAGAGTGTAAAAATTTGCGGAGAATTGTAGATGTAGCCCAGTCCGTCACACAGACCGCACTCCCCACCATTTACTCCATCTACACCTCACGCTGCCTCGGGAAAGCAGCCGACATCATCAAATTGGGGAGGTCCAGAACAAGGGGTTCACAGTTTAAGGATGGGAATTCCTTTAGGACCGAGATGAGGAAAACATTCGTTACGCAGAGAGTGGTGAGTCTCTGGAATTCTCTGCCACAGAAGGTAGTTGAGGCCAGTTCGTTGGCTATATTTAAGAGGGAGTTAGATGTGGCCCTTGTGGCTAAAGGGATCAGGGGGTATGGAGAGAAGGCAGGTACAGGATACCTGAATGATCAGCTATGATCATATTGAATGGCGGTGCTGGCTCGAAGGGCCGAATGGCCTACTCCTGCACCTATTTTCTATGTTTCTATGTTTTTATGTCTATAAAAGACTTGTCCCACCCCGGCCATTCCTTCTTCTCCCCGCTCCCGTCCAGCAGAAGGTACAGAAGCTTGAAAGCGCGCACCACCAGACTCAGGAACAGCTTCGTCCCCTCTGTCATCAGGTTTCTGAACGGCCCTTCCGAAAGCTAGGGTAAAACCAGTGAAAACCCAGGTAGTCACAGGGAGAACGTATAAACTCCGTACAAAGTTACCCCTCAGGTTCCTATTATATCCGTCCCCCCTCACTTTAATGCGGTAAATTTTCTGTCTGGAGTCTGAATAGTTTAGACAGAGCACAGAAACAGGCCCTTCGGCCCACTGAGTCCGTGCTGACCGCACACTGGCACTATACCACACACTAGGGACAATTTACAATTATACCGAAGGCGATTCACCTACAAAGCTGCACGTCTTTGGCGTGTGGGAGGAAACCAGAGCACCCGGTGAAAACCCACGAGGTCACGGTGAGAACGTACAAACTCCATACAGACAGCGCCTGTATAGTTAGGATCGAACCGGGGTCTTTGGCGCCGTGAGGCAGCAACTCTACCCCTGGGCAAACGAACCTGTGGCTCATTGATTCTGATGTTGAACGCACCCGATCAGAGAATAATCTGAAAGTTATGCTGTAAATCCCTTAAGTCCCTTAATCGTTGCTTTGAAAGCGTTTCCATCCTAAGGCCGCAGCGGTAGAGTTGCTGCCTCACAGCGCCAGAGACGCAGGTTCGATGCTGACAATGGGTGCTGTCTGTACGGAGTTGGTACGTTCTCCCCATGACCTGTGTGGGTTTTCACCAGGATCTTCGGTTTCCTCCCACACTTGTACCTGGTAAGGTGCTGAAAGCGTGTGCCCACCAGCTCACCGTCATCTTCACCAGAATCTTCAATCTCTCCCTGGACCAGGCAGTTATCCCGTCCTGCCTAAAATCAGCCACAATCGTCCCAGTGCCAAAGAAGTCTCCCATCACCAGCCTAAACGATTACCGTCCCGTGGCCCTCAAAGTGCTTCGAGAGATTACTCCTCCAGCACATCAAGGACTATCTCCCTCCAGACTTCGACCCCCACCAGTTCGCCTATCGCCCAAACAGGTCCACAGAAGACGCCATCACCTTAGCTCCCTTATAGCCCTCCGACTTAGCCCCCTCATACATCAACGGCGAGTGTGTGGAGAGGGTCCACACCTTCCGGTTTCTCGGCGTCCTCATCTCCGCTGACATCTCCTGGACAGACAACATCACAGCGGTCATCAAGAAGGCTCAGCAGCGGCTGCACTTCCTGAGGGTCCTCAGGAAGCACAACCTGGACTCCAACCTGCTACTGACCTTCTACCGCTCGTCCATTGAGAGCCTGTTGACATACTGCATTACAGCATGGTACGGCAGCTGCACCATGGCAGACAGGGAGAGGCTTCAGAGGGTAGTCAGGGCAGCACAGAAGATCATCCCACCCCCCCCCCCCCCCCTTTTTGTTTTGCACTGGTTAGGAGCAGATTTTAATCTCATTGTACATGTGTATAGTGACAATAAAAGGCATTCTGATTCTGATTCTGATTCTGACTTAAAGACGTACAAGTTGATCGGTTAATTGGCTTGGTATAATTGTAAAATTGACCATAGTGTGTGTGTGGGATAGTGTTCAGGGCCTGTCCCACGTGGCGATGTTTTCAGCGACTACCAGCGTCATATCAGGGTCGGCAAAAGATCTTGAACATTTCAAAATCCAGCGGCAACAAAAAGACACGTGAAAAAACACCGCACGCCACACGCCGTCACGCCGTGTCACGGCCGCATCACGCCGCGTCACGCCGTAACGGGCCGCTAATTTTTCGGCGACTTGATACGTCGGTCCGTGATGCTGGCAGTTGCCGAAAAAATCGTCAAGTTGGACAGGCCCTTTAATGTTGGGGGATCGCTGGTCGGCACTGACTCGGTGGGCCGAAGGGCCTGTTTCCATGCTGTGTCTCTAAACTATACTAAACTAAACTAAACTAAACTCCCAGTCTGGATGATGTTGCTCACAGGAAGCATACAGTGTAGCTTATAAACTCAAGGCTATGTCTTTATCTCATTAAATTTTTGTTTGAAGATTTTATTGTTTCTCCCATCTGGATCAAGTATTTGCAAATGCTTCATTCATTGAAGTTTCTTGCAGGACCTCCATTTTAATGACCTCTTTGTGTGATAAACATTTATATATTCCAGAACCAACTTCAGTTTTTAGGGAGTGGGCCTGCAGTTTTCATTTATAACTCTGTCAAAACAATGATTTTAATACCACTGTCATGGTCTCATCCTGGCCAATATCATTCAAAGAATGCTACTGATATTATAAAAGGCTAAACATAAGATGACGTGGTTTTATGCATAAGATGACGTGGTTTTGTTTGAAGTCATAAGTTCATACGATCATAAGTTCTAGGAGCAGAATTAGGCCATTCAGCCCATCAAGTCCACTCCGCCATTCAATCGATGCTGATCTATCTCTTCCTCCTAACCCCATTCTCCTGCTCTCTACCCTTAACCCCTGACACCCGTACTAACTACTTGATTGCTAATGGACTAAACTCCAACAAAGGCGTATAATAGTTCAACCTTCTTGAAAGACATTAGCAAACCAGATGGATTTATCTGTTGTAGTTGAAGCTGCTGAGAGGAAGGTATCTGCTGTTCATGCATCAAATGCTCCCAGGTCTGCTTGAACAAGAATAGACACACATCTCAAATCTTCTTTGTGACGTCACAGCTCTTTGTGACATCACCGCCCCGTGACATCACAGCCCTTTGTGACATCACAGCCCCTTGTGACGTCACGGCCCTTTATGACATCACAGCCCTGTGACATCACAGAACTTTGTGACATCACAGCCCTTTATGACATCACAGCCCTTTGTGACATCACGGCCCTTTGTGACATCACATCCCCTTGTGACATCACAGCCCTTTATGACATCACATCCCCTTGTGACGTCACAGCGCTTTGTGACATCACAGTCCTGTGACATCACAGCATTACGAAATTGCTCGGGCCCCGGATGACTTGGCACGGTGGCGCAGCGGTAGAATTGCTCCCTCACAGCGCCAGAGATCCGGGTTCGCTCCCGACTACGGGTGCTGTCTGTACGAAGTTTGCACCTTCTGCTCGTGACCTGCGTGGGTTTTCTCCGAGATCTTCACTTTACTCCCGCACTACAAAGACGTACAGGTTTGTAGGTTAATCAGCTTGGTGTACATGTTAAATTGTCCCTAATGTGTGTAGGATACTGTTAGTGTGCAGGGATCGCTGGCCGGTGCGGACTCGGTGGGCCGAAGGGCCTGTTTCTCTAAACTAAATGAAACTAAACTCACATTATTCTCCACTGAAAACTGTGTTTTCCTAAATGACTTTCTCTATTTCTTTAGTTGGCATTATTTTTGTTGTGTTTTTATGTCTTGATGCATCTGACAAAGCTTGTTCCAGGATTAGCATTTAAATTCACTGTGTGACAAACGTGAACATCAATTTGACAACATTTATGCACATATAATTTTCTTCCTCTAGTCAATCAGTCAGTCAGACTTATTCTAAATAATAACAAAAAATAAACACTTAATTTAAATTAATTTAATGTAACTTAAAAATAAAAAAATAAATTAAACGCTTCCACTGAAGTGAAATGTTGTAATTATAATCTGCCTACGTTTTTGTTCTATTCTGAGTAATATTTAGTTTCACTATTGGAGTGCAGCTTTGACATTTGACAAAATGATTCCAGCCGTACACTCATCCTTTACTCAGAAGAGAGCACGAGGTCGCACTGTGGGAAATTAGAGAGAAACAGTGGGCGGCTCGGTGGCGCAGCGGTAGAGATGACACTCAGTTCAGTTTAGTTTATTGTCACGTGTACCGAGGTACTTTTGTTGCGTGCTAACCAGTCAGCAGAATGAACGAACGAATGAATACGTTTATTGGCCAAGTATTCACATACAAGGAATTTGCCTTGGTGCTCCGCCCGCAAGTGACAACATGACATACAGTGGCAGTTAGGAATGACACATAAAACATTAATAATAAACCATTATCAACTAAACATGTGAATTAAATAAAATACCAGAGCAAAAGGAGGCTACAGATATTTGGTTATTGAGTAGAGCTACTAACAGAAGACCATACCTGAGGACAGTCGATCCATTCACAGTGTACAGGTGCATGATAAAGGGAATAACGTGAATAACTTTAGTGCAAGATAAAGCCGGCAAAATCCGATTAAAGATATTCCGAGGGTCTCCAGTGAGGTAGATAGTAGTTCAGGACCGCTCTCTAGTTGTTGGTAGGATGGTTCAGTTGCCAGATAACAGCCGGGAAGAAACTGTCCCTGAATCTGGAGGTGTGCGTTCGTTTTCACACTTCTGTACCTCTTGCCCGATGGGAGAGAGGGGGGAAGAAACGTTGGCAGCGCCAAGGACCCGGGTTCAATCCTGACTACGGGTGCTGTCTGTATTGAGTTTGTATGCTCTCCCCGTGACCTGCGTGCGTTTTCTCCGGGAGCTCCGGTTTCCAAAGACGTGCGGGTTTGTAAACTAATTGGCTTGGGAAAATTGTAAAATAGTCCCTTGTGTGTGTAGGATAGTGTGCGGGGATCGCTGGTCGGTGAGGACCCGGTGGACCGAAGGTTCTGTGTCCGTGCTGTATCTCTAAATTTTACCAGAGAACACCAAAGTGAGGGGGGAGTATTTGATAGGAACCTGAGTGATAACATTTCCACACAAAGGGTGATGGGTGCATGGAACGAACTGCCAGAGGAGGTAGTTGAGGCAGGAACTATTGCAATGTTTAAGAAACCTTTAGACAGGTACATGGATAGCGGTGCTGGCTTGAGGGGCCGAATGGCCTACTCCTGCACTTATTGTCTATTGTCTATTGGATAGGACAGGTTAAGAGGGGTAGGAGCCAAATGCAGGCAGGAGGGAGTAGTGTAGATGGCAAGTTGGGCCGGAGGGCCTGTTTCCGTGCTGTAAGACTCTACGACCCTATGAATGTTCTTATCTTAAATTTTTGTGTGGAGTAACTAATTCCTTCTGCATAGAAATTTAGAAAAGTGGGACTATTGGGTGGACTTCCCAACTTTCCAAAAGTAACTCAAGCCCTGAAGTGAATCTTGTAACATTGCTTGTTCCATCATTCTGTCAGGCGACCTTGAGATGGAATTTAATCAGGATGAGAATATTCCTCTTCGTCTAGGCCGAGGTGAAAATATTTCTACTCCACCGTACTGCTGTGGAAGCTGATTCATATCAATGGATTGATTAATGTACTTGAAACCCCTCATCGACCTTCACAAGTGATCATTCATCTTTGAGGATTGAGTGTTGAGGATTGCTAGGCTATTCATTTGAGGACCGCTTCAGCCAAGTACAAACCTGTCCATCACCCGAAGTGTTTAATTCAGCACTCACTTCCAAAGGAATTGCTGGAGCGGTCGTCGGTTGTGTTTGTCCCTCAAATCCCTCAAGATCATTAAGGGTTTGGACACACTCGAGGCAGGAAACATGTTCCCGATGTTGGGGGAGTCCAGAACCAGGGGCCACAGTTTGAGACTAAGGGGTAAGCCATTTAGAACGGAGATGAGGAAACACTTTTTCTCACAGAGAGCTGTGAGTCTGTGGAATTCTCTGCCTCAGAGGGCGGTGGAGGCAGGTTCTCTGGATACTTTCAAGAGAGAGCTTGATAGGGCTCTTAAAGATAGCGGAGTCAGGGGATATGGGGAGAAGGCAGGAACGGGGTACTGATTGGGGATGATCAGCCATGATCACATTGAACTGGCTCGAAGGGCCGAATGGCCTACTCCTGCACCTTTTGTCTATTGTCTATAACTCCGCACAGGCAAGCACCTTTCAGGAGAGAGCTAGATAGAGCTCTTAAAGATCGCTATCTAGCTCTATCTAGCTCTATCTAGCTCTATCTAGCTCAGGGGCTATGGGGAGAAGGCAGGAACGGGGTACTGATTGGGGATGATCAGCCATGATCACCTTGAACGGCGGTGCTGGCTCGAAGGGCCGAATGGCCTACTCCTGCGTCCATTATCTATTGTCTATTGTCTATCCTGGTTTTGCAGCTGACAGAACAAAGACGACTAGGTGCGTGCGTTTGTTTAACGTGTACGTGATGTTGCAGGAAGCGCCCAGTCCTTCACAAATCAAACAGTCATTCCAACGGCAAGGGAACCAAGCCGATTGGAGCTGATAGATCTGTTGCAGCCTTCGTCGGCCTTCTCAGCCGTTGAGATTGGGATAACTTCGTCCACCTGGTCCGCCGTTGTGGGCTTGTCTGTTGGATCGTTCTTAGTCTGGACCAGGGGTGGGGAACCTGCGGCCTTCTAGGCCATTAAGTGCGGCCTTTTGAATGAATCCAAATTTTGTAGAACAAATCCTTTTATTTTTATTAATATGTATTTTTTCGCCTTTTATTATTTTAAATTTAATCTTCAAATGAACGTATTTAAAATACCAAAGAGTAAAAGAAGATTCAATGAACTAATCCTCCCTGACTGACGGCCGCAATTAAAACATTAGTAAAGGGCCTGTCCCACCAACATGCAACTCCATGCGATGAGCGCGACCTAACGTGGTCGCTTGAGCCGTCCGGCGTCGCGGGGCCAGTCCCACTTCGATCGCCGGAGCCGTGCGGAATTGTGCGGAGTTCGCCCCGACATCGCGCGGGGCTCCGAAAAACTGACTATGTTCAAAAATTCCGCACGGCAACGGCTTGTCGGCTCGCAGTCGCCTCGACGCATTACACACCGCCCCGACATCGTGCCTCCGTGAACCTATCTGTAGGTGCCTCCGTGACCCTCTATGTGTGTGGCTCCGTGACCCTCTGTGTGTGTGTGCCTCTGTGCCCCTCTCTGTGTGCCCCTCTCTGTCCTGGCGAACTAACCTTTAAGACTTCGCTCCAAGTTCGCCTCACTTTGCGCCGCGTTGCGCCACTCACCCGACCTCCGCGCGGCCCCCGCTGCAGGTTTGGTCGCGCTTGCCGCATGCAGGTGCATGCTGGTGGGAACGGCCCTGTACAGGGGACCTCCACGCGGCCCCCGCTTCTAGTTTGATCGTGTTCATCGCATGGAGTCGGATGCTGGTAGGACAGGCCCTTAAGTCATGAGGGCTATTTTGACCAAATTATGTGCATTTTGAAGTACATCTTGGATGCGGCCTTATTAGATTACAGCTAACTTAATGAGGTCTTCCAACATGAAAAGGTTCCCCACCCCTGGTCTAGGACCCTCATCCTCGACCTTACCGCCCAATGGGACACAGGTGCTTCCTAGGGCATCGCTCTCGGAATCTCGGGACCACGATCCAAAGAGCGGTAATCCTTCCTTGTATTGGGATCCTTGGTACCCCAGGAATGGCATTTGACATTTTGGGGGGGGAGGGGGTGGCACGGGGGTGCAGCGATAGAGTTGCTGCCTCACAGCGCCAGAGACCCTGTCTGGGGTGAAAAAGAGCAACCATTTCATTTTGTGCTTTCCAGTACTGTATGTAATCGTTTTTTAAACATCTACCAAACTGGTTGAAACCGTTGGAAATAGATTGGACTGATAAGGTATTAAGAGCTGCTGGAATCAATCCGAGGTGTGCTTTTTGGGGCTTGTACTTTTTACATTTAGAGTCCAGCGCAGAAACAGGCCCTTCGGCCCGACTTGCCCACACTGGTCAACATGCCCCATCTACACAAGTCCCACCTGCCTGTGTTTGGCCTTTATCCTTCTAAACCTGTCCTATCCATGTACCTGTCTAAATGTTTCTTAAACGTTGCAATAGTCCCTGCCTCAACTACCTCCTCCGGCAGCTCGTTCCATACACCCACCACCCTTTGTGTGAAAACATTACCCTTCAGGTTCCTATTAAATCTTTTCCCCTTCACCTTCAACCTAAGGCCTCTGGTTCTACCCTACACTGGACAAGAGACGACCCGATCTATTCCTCTCATGGTTTTGTGCACCTCTGTAAGATCACCCCTCCTCATCCTCTTGAGCTCCAAGGAATGGAGTCCCAGCCTACTCAACCTCTCCTTGCAGCTCACACCCTTGAGTCCTGGCAACGTCCTCGTAAATCTTCTCTGCGCTCTTTCCAGCTTGAAACATCTTTCCTAAAACACGGTGCCCAAAACGGAACACATTGCCCTAAATCAGTGGTGCCAAACATGTCCCATCTACACCAGTCCCACCTGCCTGCGTTTGGGCCGTATCTCTCTAAACCTGCCGAATCCAGGTACATATCCACTTGCCTCTTAAACGTTGCAATAGCACCTGCCTCAACTACCTCCTCCGGCAACTTTCGTATTTCAAAATCTTATTAAAAACTTAGAACCCCGGGTTAAACGGATGTCCCCCGGAATGTTGAGATCTTAAAAATCTAATTAGCAGATAAAACTAAAATGAATGTTTGCCGTTATCTAGCTGCATCTAACATTGTGAAAATATACCAGCACTTCACACAGTGCCTGGCGGTTTGGAGCACGGTGAGTTTGCAAATATTCAGAACACTCAGGGCAGCACGGTGGCGCAGCGGTAGAGTTGCTGCCTCACAGCGCCAGAGACCCGGGTTCGATCCCGGCTACGAGTGCTGTCTGTACGGAGTTTGTACGTTCTACCTCGGTGACCCGCGTGAGTTTTCTCTGAGATCTATCTGGGATGTCAGGACTGTCTTATGAAGAAAGACTGCATAGACTCGGTTTATACTCTCTAGAATTTAGGAGATTGAGAGGGGATCTTATAGAAACTTACAAAATTCTTAAGGGGTTGGACAGGCTAGATGCAGGAAGATTGCTCCCGATGTTAGGGAAGTCCAGGACAAGGGGTCACAGCTTAAGGATAAGGGGGAAATCCTTTAGGACCGAGATGAGAAGGACTTTTTTCACACAGAGAGTGGTGGGTCTCTGGAATTCTCTGCCACAGAGGGTAGTTGAGGCCAGTTCATTGGCTATATTTAAGAGGGAGTTAGATGTGGCCCTTGTGGCTAAGGGGATCAGAGGGTATGGAGAGAAGGCAGGTACGGGATACTGAGTTGGATGATCAGCCATGATCATATTGAATGTCGGTGCAGGCTCGAAGGGCCGAATGGCCTACTCCTGCACCTAATTTCTATGTTTCTATGTCTTCTGTTTCCTCCCACACTCCAAAGACGTGCGGGTTTACAGGTTAATTGACTTGGTGTAAAATGTAAATTTGTCCCTGGAGTGTGTGTAGGAGAGTGCTAGTGTGCGGGGATCGCTGGTCGGCGCGGGCTCGGTGGGCCGAAGGGCCTGTTTCCGTGCTGCGAGTGTAATACTCCAAACAAAAACCAGATGGAACGGCTAACTAAGGGAGCCTAACAGCCCTGTCCCACGGTACGAGTTCATTCCAAGAGCTCTCCCGAGTTTAAAAAAAATCAAACTCGTGGTGAGCGCGGAGAATGAACGTAGCGGGTACGTCGGAGCTCGGGGACGTCTCTTAGCGCTAACGGCAGGTACTCGGGAAGACTCGCTAACGGCAGGTAAGCGCGGGAAGACTCGTGAAGATTTTTCAACATGATGAAAATTGTCCACGAGAGCCCCGAGTACCGACCAGTGGCCATTACCGTAAATCTCCGAGTTCGAATCAGGGCAAACTCGGGAGAGCTCTTGGAATGAACTCGTACCGTGGGACAGGGGTTTTAAGCTCTGCTTTCCTGCAGAGCTGAACGGCTGATTGTTCGAATGTTAACATGATTTCCCAAATGTCTTTCCCAAACGCATCTGTGAGCATATGTTACAATAACGCCCTCACGCTAACTGCATCCCACACATCCCCACAAAGTCAAACTATTTTAGCATCAGTGGTTGCTGCCACCATTAAAGTAGCTCCAACAGGAAACATTAGATGACCGAGGCAACTGAGGAATGACAAGGACATCACAACCGCGGAGGACTTCCTGATGCCCGGTTGCCATGGAAACTGGAGCCTGGATAACTTGGAGCGGTTTCCACGCCAAAAGTAAAATCCAATTTTTTTTTCCTGCAGCTTGGATTCTGTCACGTTAAATATGATAGCAAAAATGGGATTTTAGTACGGACATATCATTATCCAGGCTTTAGACTTTAGAGGTACAGCGTGGCAACAGGCCCTTCGGCCCACCCAGTCCGTGCCAACTACCCCTTTGCACTAACACTATCCTAAACACTCTAGGGGCAATTTTACAATTTTACCGAAGCCAATTAGCCTACAAACCTGCACGCCTTTGGAGTGTGGGAGGAAACCAGAGCACCCGGAGAAAACCCACACAGGTCACCGAGAGAGCGTGCAAATTCCGTACAGACAGCACCCGTAGTCAGGATCGAACTCTAGTCCCTGGCGCTGTAACGCAGCAGGTCTAAAGATCTGCAGAAACAAAGAAATGCAGATGCTGGTTAATACACCAAGGGAAACAAAGCACTGGAGTAACTCAGCGGGTCAGGACTCTTTGTCGCCGATCCATGTTCTCCACATACGCTGCCTGACCCGCTGAGTTACTCCAGCACTCTGTGAAACGTCACCTATCCATGTTCTCCACAGATGCTGCCTGACCCGCTGAGTTACTCCAGCACTCTGTGAAACGTCACCTATCCATGTTCTCCACAGATGCTGCCTGACCCGCTGAGTTACTCCAGCACTCTGTGAAACGTCACCTATCCATGTTCCCCACAGATGCTGCCTGACCCGCTGAGTTACTCCAGCACTCTGTGAAACGTCACCTATCCATGTTCCCCACAGATGCTGCCTGACCCGCTGAGTTACTCCAGCACTCTGTGAAACGTCACCTATCCATGTTCTCCACAGATGCTGCCTGACCCGCTGAGTTACTCCAGCACTCTGTGAAACGTCACCTATCCATGTTCTCCACAGATGCTGCCTGACCCGCTGAGTTACTCCAGCACTCTGTGAAACGTCACCTATCCATGTTCTCCACAGATGCTGCCTGACCCGCTGAGTTACTCCAGCACTCTATGAAACGTCACCTATCCATGTTCTCCACAGATGCTGCCTGACCCGCTGAGTTACTCCAGCACTCTGTGAAACGTCACCTATCCATGTTCTCCACAGATGCTGTCTGACCCACTGAGTTACTCCAGCACTCTGTGAAACGTCACCTATCCATGTTCTCCACAGATGCTGCCTGACCCGCTGAGTTACTCCAGCACATTCTGTCCTTTTGTGTCCTTTTATGATCTATTTGATCTGACTGGATAGTATGCAGAGCACAACTTTTCACTGTACCTTGGTACATGTGATAGTAAAAGCCCTGTCCCACTGTACGAGCTAATTCAAGAGTTCTCCCGAGTTTCCCCTGATTCGAACTCGGAGATTTACGGTAACGGCCGCTCGTAGGTACTCGGGGCTCTCGTGGACATTTTTCAACATGTTGGAAAATCTTCACGAGTCTTCACGAGCTTACCGCGTTTCCCAAGTACCTGCCGTTAGCGTCACGAGCCGCTAAGAGACGTCCACGAGCTCCGACGTACCCGCTACGTACATTCTACGTGCTTACCACGAGTTTGATTATTTTTTAAACTCGGGAGAGCTCTTGAATTAGCTCGTACAGTGGGACAGCCCTTTTATAAACCGTAAACCTTTGGCCCATCCTGTCTATGCTGACCAAATTGTCTTTGACCCAAATCCATCTGAACCCTTCTTCTCCATCGATGTGTCCAAAAAGGGGGAATTTTAGGACCGAGATGAGGAAAACATTCTTTACACAGAAAATGGTGAGTCTCTGGAATTCTCTGCCACAGAGGGTAGTTGAGGCCAGTTCATTGGTTATATTCAAGAGGGAGTTGGATGTGGCTCTTGTGGCTAAAGGGATCAGGGGGTATGGAGAGAAGGCAGGTACGGGATACTGAGTTGGATGATCAGCCATGATCATATTGAATGGCGGTGCAGGCTCGAAGGGCCGAATGGCCTACTCCTGCACCTATTTTTCTATGTTCTATGTTTCTAATGTCTTTTGCAAGTCATCATTGTACCCAGTTCTATAGCTTCCGCTAGCAGCTCGTTCCACATATGGACTGCCCTCTGTATGAAAAACCTGCCCCTGTGGACCTGCTTGAATATCCCCCATATCACCTTAAGCTTCAAGGACTTTTTCGGCAACTGCCGGCACCCGTCAACGTGTTGAAAATACAGCGGCGACCAGAAAGACGCTTCGACTCTTTGGGCGACTGAGGAGACGACTCATGACCGTACAGGCGACATGTCGCGGGGTGAAGCCTGTACGGTCGTGAGTAGTTGCCCAAAGAGCCGTACCTTGTTCTGGTCGCCGCTGGATTTTCAACATGCTGAACATTTTCGGCGACCGGCAACGGCCTATTTCATAGCAAAAGGATTTGAGTATAGGAACAGGGAGGTTCTACTTCAGTTGTATAGGGTCTTGGTGAGGCCACACCTGGAGTATTGCGTACAGTTCTGGTCTCCAAATCTGAGGAAGGACATTATTGCCATAGAGGGAGTGCAGCGAAGGTTCACCAGACTGATTCCTGGGATGTCAGGACTGTCTTATGAACAAAGACTGCATAGACTCGGTTTATACTCTCTAGAATTTAGGAGATTGAGAGGGGATCTTATAGAAACTTACAAGATTCTTAAGGGGTTGGACAGGCTAGATGCAGGAAGATTGTTCCCGATGTTGGGGCCGTCCAGGACAAGGGGTCACAGCTTAAGGATAAGGGGGAAATCCTTTAGGACCGAGATGAGAAGGACTTTTTTCACACAGAGAGTGGTGGGTCTCTGGAATTCTCTGCCACAGAGGGTAGTTGAGGCCAGTTCATTGGATATATTTAAGAGGGAGTTAGATGTAGCCCTTGTGGCTAAGGGGATCAGAGGGTATGGAGAGAAGGCAGGTACGGGATACTGAGTTGGATGATCAGCCATGATCATATTGAATGGCGGTGCAGGCTCGAAGGGCCGAATGGCCTACTCCTGCACCTAATTTCTATGTTTCTATGTTTCTATGTTTCTATGACGGGTGCCGGCAGTCGCCAAAAAAATCACATAAGGTGGGACAGGCCCTTGAGGCATGTTCTTGATGTCACCACTTTAGTTTCTTAGACTTTCGTGATACAGCGCGGAAACAGGCCCTTCGACCCACCGAGTCCATGCCGACCAGCGATCACCCCGCACACCAGCACAATCATACACAGCACAGACTATTTTACAACTTACCAAAGCCAATTAACCTACAAACCTGCACGTCTTTGGAGTGTGGGAGGAAACCGGAGCACCCGGAGAAATCCCACGCAGGTCACGGGGAGAACATACAAACTCCATACAGAGGGGCGGCACGGTGGCGCAGCGGTAGAGTTGCTGCCTCACAGCGCCAGAGACCTGGGTTCGATCCTGACTGCGGGCGCTGTCTGTACGGAGTTTGTACGTTCTCCCCGTGACCTGCGTGGGGTTTCCTCCAAGATCTTCGGTTTCCTTCCACACTCCAAAGACGTACAGGTTTGTAGGTTAATTGGCTTGGTAAATGTAAAAATTGTCCCTAGTGTGTGTGTGTTTGTGTAGGGTAGTGTCAGTGTGCGGGGATCGCTGGTCGGCGCGGACTCGGTGGGCCGAAGGGCCTGTTTCCGCGCTGTATCTCTAACACTAAATCTAAAATCTAAAAGGAAGCACCCGTGGTCAGGATGGAACCCGGGTCTCTGGCGTTTGAGGGCAGCAGCTCTACCGCTGCGCCACAAATGCCGCCTTACTCCCACGTTCGAGATTTACCGTCAACTACGATGGAAGCAAAAGAGCGCTGAGAGTTTTGACATAAACAGATTTCTTGTCCATCACCGAGGGAATCTTACTGAGGCTTTTCATAACACATTAGGATCGACTGCATTTGAGAAACATGTTTTATATTATTTTTCGAGATTCATAGCAGTCCAAGCCAAATGCCGAATAGGCATCAAAGTAAATGGAAATGAAAGCAGAATGCGTTTGGCTGATTTAGATTAGGCCACGGGCCACAACTGAGTAATTGAAGCAAAAACAACCTCGCTATTTCCTTTGTAGTCCTTGGTCAATTTGTTTCCATCTGTGAATGTTGGCATCACTGCATAATTGACTTGACTCATCATTTTATTGAATAAAATTGCATTGAATTAATGAGCGAGATTCTGATGAAGGTTCATTAACACTCAAGGAAGAATGTAGGAGACCGAGAGACAGAGGAGGTTGAGGGCTATGAATCTTAAAGAGGGGTACAAAATCACGAGGGGAATAGATGCACAAGAGTCTCTTGACCAGAGTGGGGGAATCGAGAACCAAAGGACATATGTTTAAGGTCGAGGGGGGGAAAGATTTAATAGGGACTTTTAATAGAAAATTATTATTAATGTTTTATGTGTCATTCCTGATTGTCACTGTATGTCATGTTGTCACTTGCGGGCGGAGCACCAAGGCAAATTCCTTGTATGTGAATACTTGGCCAATAAACTCATTCATTCCACAGACAATAGACAATAGACAATAGGTGCTGGAGTAGCCATTTGGCCCTTCGAGCCAGCACCGCCATTCAATGTGATCATGGCTGATCATCCCCATTCCTGCCTTCTCCCCATATCCCCTGACTCTGCTATTTTTAAGAGCCCTATCTAGCTCTCTCTTTTGAAAGCATCCAGAGAACCGGCCTCCACCGCCCCCTGATGCAGAGAATTCCACAGACTCACAACTCTCTGTGAGAAAAAGTGTTTCCTCGTCTCTGAACTAGATGGCTTACTCCTTATTCTCCAACTGTGGCCCCTGGTTCAGGACTCCCCCAACATCGGGAACATGTTTCCTGCCTCTAGCGTGTCCAAACCCTTAACAATCTTGAGGGACTTGAGGGACATCATTTTTACACAAAGGGTGATGGGTGTATGGAACGAGCTGCCGGAGGAGGTAATTGAGGCCGGAACTATTGCAACGTTTAAGAAACATTCAGATAGATACATGGATAGAACAAGTTTAGAGGAATATGGGCCAAACGCAGACAAGTTTAGTTTAGTTTACAGATACAGCGCAGAAAGAGGCCCTTTGGCTCATCGAGTCCGTGTTGACCAGCGATCCCCGCACACTAACACTATCCTACACACACTAGGGACAATTGATAATTTTACCAAGCCAATTAGACTACAAAGCTGCACATCTTTGGAATGTTGGAGGAAACCGGAGAACCTAGATGAAACCCACGAGGTCACCTGGAGAACTTACAAACTCCGTACAGAAGCACCGGTAGTCAGGATCGAACCTGGGTCTCTAGCGCTGTGAGGCAACATCTCTATCGCTGATTCACCACCCTCACTAATGAAATTCTGCCTCATCTTCCTAAAGGTACGTCCTTTGATTCTGAGGCTGTGCCCTCTGGTCCTAGACTCTCCCACTAGTGGAAACATCCTCTCCACATCCACTCTATCCAGGCCTTTCACTATTTGGTAAGTTTCATACAAGGCTCTAGTGTCGGAGAGAAGAGGGATCGAGGAGTGCAGGTACATCGTTCCTTGAAAGTGGTCACAGATAGATAGGGTCAAAAACGGTTTCGCACCTTTAGACAAGAGACAATAGACAATATGCAGGAGTAGGCCACTCGACCCTTTGAGCCAGCACCAGCATTCACTGTGATCATCACTAATCATCCCCAATCAGTACCCCGTTCCTGCCTTCTCCCCATCTCCCTTGACTCCGCTATCTTTAAGAGCTCTGTCTAACTCTCTGTTGAAAGCATCCAGAGGACAGGTCTCCACCGCCTACACCCGAAACGTCACCCATCCATGTTCTCCACAGATGCTGCCTGACCCGCTGAGTTACTCCAGCACTCTGTGAAACGCCACCTATCCATGTTCTCCACAGATGCTGCCTGGCCCGCTGAGTTACTCCAGCACTCTGTGAAACGTCACCTATCCATGTTCTCCACAGATGCTGCCTGGCCCGCTGAGTTACTCCAGCACTCTGTGAAACGCCACCTATCCATGTTCTCCACAGATGCTGCCTGGCCCGCTGAGTTACTCCAGCACTCTGTGAAACGTCACCTATCCATGTTCTCCACAGATGCTGCCTGGCCCGCTGAGTTACTCCAGCACTCTGTGAAACGCCACCTATCCATGTTCTCCACAGATGCTGCCTGGCCCGCTGAGTTACTCCAGCACTCTGTGAAACGTCACCTATCCATGTTCTCCACAGATGCTGCCTGACCCGCTGAGTTACTCCACAACTCTGTGTCTATCTTGTGTTGTACTGTGGTTCTATGTTCTATCTTCTATGTGATGCAGATTGCAGTCCTAGGCTAACATGTGAGCAGCCACCAGAGGGAGGCAGAGATAACTTGCATGGAGATCCAGCTTAAATGAATCATAGAAACATAGAAACATAGACAATAGGTGCAGGAGTAGGCCATTCGGCCCTTCGAGCCTGCACCACCATTCAATATGATCATGGCTGATCATCCCCAATCAGTACCCTGTTCCTGCCTTCTCTCCATACCGTCTGATCCCCTTAGCCACAAGGGCCAAATCTAACTCCCTCTTAAATATAGCCAATGAACTGGCCTCAACTACCCTCTGTGGCAGAGAGTTCCAGAGACCCACCACTGTCTGTGTGAAAAAAGTCCTTCTCATCTTGGTAATAAAGGATTTCCCCCTTGTCCTTACGCTGTGACCCCTTGTCCTGGACCTCCCCAACATCGGGAACAATCTTCATCGGAAACAAAACGGATTCACGCATAATATTAGAAATATATATCATGTTTTTAAAATCATGAGAGGGATAGATCGGGTAGACGCACAGAGTCTCTTGCCCAGAGTAGGGGACTCGAGGACCAGAGGACATAGGTTTAAGGTGAGAGGGGGGAAATATTTAATAGGAATCCGAGGGGTAACTTTTTCACACAGAGGGTGGTGGGTGTATGGAACGAGCTGCCGGAGGAGGTAGTTGGGGCAGGGACTATCACAACGTTTAAGAAACATTTAGACAGGTACATGGATAGGACAGGATTGGAGGGATATGGGCCAAACACAGGCAGGTGGGACGAGTGTAGCTGGGACATGTTGGGCAAGTTGGGCCGAAGGGCCTGTTTCCATGCTGACTCGGACATCCACTGATCCACAGATATGCTATGAGCTGGTGTTCCAGGTGAGGGGATCAGAATTGAGTTAAGAACTACACGCCACAAACTACCGGGCTGAACAATAAATGATATTCTTAATGATAAAGAGCAAAGAAAGAAAGATTAAAAGGAGACAGAAGACAGACACGAAATGCCGGAGTAACTCAGCGGGACAGGCAGCATCTCTGGAGAGAAGGAATGGGCGACGTCTGAAGAAGGGTCTCGACCCGAAACGTCGCCCATTCCTTCTCTCCAGAGATGCATACTGCCTGTCCCGCTGAGTTACTCCAGCATTTCGTGTCTATCTCAGCTTAAACCAGCATCTGCAGTCCCTCCCTACACAAAATGGACACAGAGTTTAGTTTAAGAAGGAACTGCAGATGCTGGAAAATCGAAGGTAGACAAAAGTGCTGGAGGAACTCAGCGGGTGCAGCAGCATCTATGGAGCGAAGGAAATAGGCAACGTTTTCGGGACGAAACCTCTTAGGAAATAGGCAACGTTTCGGGACGAAACCCGTTAGGAAATAGGCAACGTTTCGGGACGAAACCCAGGGGTTTCGTCCCGAAACGTTGCCTATTTCCTTCACTCCACCCGTCGAGTTTCTCCAGCACTTTTGTCCACCTCAGAGTGTAGCTTAGTTTATTATCATGTGTACCAAGGTACAGTGATGTTGTGTGCTGACCAGTCAGCTGACAGATTATGTACGATTACATTTGAGCCGTCCACAGTTTACAGATACAGGATAAAGGGAATAACGTTTCGTGCAAGGTAAAGTCCGATTAAAGAGAGTCCGAGGGTCTCCAATGAGGTAGATAGTAGCTCAGGACCGCTCTCTAGCTGGTGAGAGGACGGTTCAGTTGCCTGATCTTCTTCTTGTGTGTGGCGCTGCACAGACTAAAGGGCCTGTCCTACCAGCATCCGACTCCATGCGATGAGCGCGATCAAACTAGAAGCGGGGGCCGCGCGGAGGTCGGGTAATCCCCTGTACAAGGCCGTTCCCACCAGCATGCGCCTGCATGCGGCAAGCGCGACCAAACCGGCAGTGAGGGCCGCGCGGAGGTCGGGTGAGTGGCGCAACGCGGCGCAAAGTGAGGCGAACTTGGAGCGAAGTCTTCAAGGTAAGTTCGCCAGGACAGAGAGGGGCACACAGAGAGGGGCACAGAGGCACACACACACACAGAGGGCCACGGAGCCACACACAGAGAGGGCCACGGAGGCACCTACAGAGAGGGTCACGGAGGCACGACGTCGAGACAGTGTGTCATGCGTCGAGGCGACTGCGAGCCGACAAGCCGTTGCCGCGCGGAATTTATGAACATAGTCAGTTTTTCGGAGCGCCGCGCGATGTCGGGACGAACTCCGCACAATTCCGCACGGCTCCGGCGATTGAAGTGGGACCGGCCCCGCGACGCCGGACGGCTCAAGCGACCACGTTAGGTCGTGCTCATCGCATAGAGTTGCATGCTGGTGGGACAGGCCCTAAAAGTTGTTGGACAACTTGTTCTGTTTGATCTTTTGTTTGTGCCCGTCAGGTTGATTGCATTCGTCGAAACAGGGCGGACAACATGAAGGTTGCAATCTCCCACCCCAGTTGCCGGATTGCAGCTGGGAAGCTGTTTAGAGACACAGTGCAGAAACAGGCCCTTCGGCCCACCGAGTCCACACCGACCAGCGATCCCCGCACACTAACACTATCCTACACACACTAGGGACAATTTACAACTGTACCAAGCCAATTAACCTACAAAATTGCACGTCTTAGGAGCGTGGGAGGGAAAAGGGAGATCCCGGAGAAAACGCACAGGTCACGGGGAGAACGTGCAAACTCCGTACAGACAGCACCCATAGTCAGGATCGAACCCGTGTCCCTGGCGCTGTGAGGCAGCAGCTCTACCCGTTGCGCCACCGAGCTGTGCCCGATACCAGCCGGGAAGAAACTAGTCTCCCTGAATCTGGAGGTGTGCGTTCGTTTTGAAACTTCTGCGCCTCTTGCCCGACGGGAGAGGGGGAGAAGAGGGAGTGCCCGGGGGGTGAGAGACTGGTCCTTGATGATGCAGCTGGCCTTGCCGAGGCAGCGTGAGGCGTAAGATCTTTTAAAATTTCACAAGAGGCATTGGAGAATGCATTAATGTGACGCAGTGTCGTGTTATCTGTGTGACAGAGGTGACATGTACTGTTTTTGGTAATGTTTAATCTCCGATACAGAGCATGTAATTGAAAAACACGCACCTTAGTGATGTACAAGGTTGACAGCTCTGTCTAAGTATAATGTCTTCCAATTATCCTCAGCAGAAAGACTTTCTCTTCACTGACTGATTGTGGACTCTGTACCTTGTTTAACAAAGGCAGCCCGACTCCAGTTAATTAGTTTCTTGCAGTCAATTGACTGGAAAATAATCAATGTTGCTCCGAGCCTTAATGATTTTTATGTGTGTGTAACTTGGATATCTATTAGATTTGATGCATGATAACAAAAAAAAATGTATTTGTTCTTTTCATTGCAAACCTGTAATAGTTTTATGTTTAAGAAGGAACTGGAAAAATTGAAGGTGGACAAAAATGCTGGAGAAACTCAGCGGGTGAGGCAGCACCTATGGGGCGAAGGAATAGGTGACGTTTCGGGTCGAGACCCAAGTACAGTTTGCAGCAATTTATGCTTGGAAACGTTTCGGGTCGAGACCCTTCTTCAGACTGATGTGGAGGTGGGGGGTGGGGGGGGGGGGGGGGGGGAGGGGGGCAGGAGGACGTGAGGAAGAGGTGGAGACAGTGGGCTGTGGGAGATCTGGGAAGGGGTTGGGGACGGATGGAGAAAGCAAGGACTACCTGAAATTGGAGAAGTCAATGTTCGTTCATACCACTGGGGTGAAGAAGGATCTCGACCCGAAACGTCACCTATTCCTTCGCTCCATAGATGCTGCCTCACCCGCTGAGTTTCTCCAGCGTTTTTGTCCTACCTGTAATAGTTTTAAGTCAGTCTGAAGAAGGGTCTCGACCCGATACATCACCCATTCCTTCTCTCCGGAGATGCTGCCTGTCCCGCTGAGTTACTCCAGCATTGGTTTGGGAAGATTGCAACCTCCACGTGGTTCGCCCTGTTTCGACGAATGCAATCAACCCGGCGTGCACAATCAAATAAGATCAAATAGAACAAGTTGTCCTACAGCTTTAGGCTGTGCACGCCATATGCAAGAAGAAGAAGACTAGCATTTTGTGTCTATCTTCGATTTAAACCAGCATCCTTCCTACATAGAGACATAGAAACATAGAAATTAGGTGCAGGAGTAGGCCATTCGGCCCTTCGAGCCTGCACCGCCATTCAATATGATCATGGCTGATCATCCAACTCAGTATCCCGTACCTGCCTTCTCTCCATACCCTCTGATCCCCTTAGCCACAAGGGCAACCTGCGACAGATTTATTTTATATAGAACACTGATCAAGAAGTGTTGGAAGGAACTGCAGATGCTGGTTTACACTAAAGGTAGACACAAAATGCAGGAGTAGCTCAGCGGGACAGGCAGCATCTCTGGAGAGGAGTAAAGGGCCTGTCCTACCAGCATGCAACTCTATGCGATGAACGCGATCAAACTAGAAGCGGGGGCCGCGCGGACGTCGGGTGATCCCCTGTACAGGGCCGTTCCCACCAGCATGCGCCTGCATGCGGCAAGCGCGACCAAACCGGCAGCGAGGGCCGCGCGGAGGTCGGGTGAGTGGCGCAACGTGGCGCAAAGTGAGGCGAACTTGGAGCGAAGTCTTAAAGGTAAGTTCGCCAGGACAGAGAGGGGCACACAGAGAGGGGCACAGAGGCACACACACACAGAGGGCCACGGAGCCACACACACAGAGGGTCACGGAGGCACCTACAGAGAGGGTCACGGAGGCACGATGTCGGGGCGGTGTGTAATGCGTCGAGGCGACTGCGAGCCGACAAGCTGTTGCCGCGCGGAATTTTTGAATTTTTCGGAGCCCGGCGTGATGTCGGGACAAACTCTGCACAATTCCGCACGGCTCCGGCGATCGAAGTGGGACCGGCCCCGCGACGCCGGACGGCTCAAGCGACCACGTTAGGTCGCGCTAATCGCATAGAGTTGCATGCTTGTAGGACAGGCCCTTAAGCCATTTAGAACGGAGACCAGGAAACACTTTTTCTCACAGAGAGTGGTGAGTCTGTGGAATTCTCTGCCTCAGAGGGTGGTGGAGGCAGGTTCTCTGGATACTTTCAAAAGAGAACTAGATAGGGCTCTTGAAGATAGTGGAGTCAGGGGATATGGGGAGAAGGCAGGAACGGGGTACTGATTGTGGCTGATCAGCCATGATCACATTGAATGGCGGTGTTACCTCAAAGGGCCAATTGGCCTACTCCTGCACCTATTGTCTATTGTCTATTGTCTATTGAGTGAAGGAATGGGTGACATTTCGGGTCGAGACTCTTCTTCAGACCGAGAGTCGGGGGAGAGGGGGCACAGAAATATGGAAGGGTAAGGTGTGAAAACGAGAGATCAAAGGGGACGAAGCTCAAGGAAGATGTAGACTAGAACATTGTTATCTTGGGGAAGGTGGCAACGAGGTGTACCACGTAAAATATAATCGGGAGGACAGTCAGACTAGTCGGAGAACGAGGTTGGGGGAGGGATGGAGCGAGAGGGAAGGCAAGGGTTACTTGAAGTTAGAGATGCCAATGTTCATACAATATTCAGTGAAGTAATCTTAATGCTATTTAATTCATAGCTCCCTTGTCTCTTGGTTCAAGGTATTATTAGTGACATTAACATTACAGGGACATTCTGGGCTTGGATCTAATTGAATAGAGTGATATGGATCAGATGCAGGGAGCCATGGTGAATATAATTTGGCATTAAGTTGGGCATAGACATAGAGAGATACAGCGCGGAAACACGACCTACAGCCCATCGAGTGTGAAAACCAACCATCACTATCCTACACATTAGGGATAAATTACAATTTCACCGAAGCCACTTGACCAACAAACCTGCACATTTTTTGGAGTGTGGGAGGAAACCGGAGCGCCCGGAGAAAACCCCCAAGGTCTGTGCATTAGGGGAATGAGCAAGGGGTTTATATCGCTTTTAGTTATTCTGCTGAGAATGCCTGAGGTTGAATCAATCTTGTTTGAAACAGATACAATTTGTCCCACAGACACGGCATTTGTCTTCACGTTTACATGGACTAAGCACAATACGCTGCCGTCGTTTCCTTCAGGAACAAGTTTAGTTTAGAGACACAGCGCTGAAACAAGCCCTTCGGCCCACCGAGTCCATGTTGACCCGCCATCCCCACACACTAACGCTATCCTACATACACTAGGGACAATTTACACTTATACCAAGCCAATTAACAGCGCGGAAACAGGCATTATTGCCCACCGGGTCCCCGTCGACCAGCAATCCCCGCACATTAACACCATCCTACACACACCAGGGACAATTTGCAATCTATTACCAAGCCAATTAACCAACAATCCCGTACGCCTTTGGAGTGTGGGAGGAAACTTGAGCGCCCGGAGAAAACCCACACAGGTCACGGGGAGAACGTGCAAACTCCGTACAGGCAGCACCCGTGGTCAGGATCGAACCCGGGTCTCTGGCGCTGTGAGGCTGCAACTCCACCGCTGCGCCACCGTGCCGCTTTTTCCTATGCATGTAAATGTCCAAGTGTCTTTTAAACACTGCGTACAGTTCTGGTCTCCAAATCTGAGGAAGGACATTATTGCCATAGAGGGAGTGCAGAGAAGGTTCACCAGACTGATTCCTGGGATGTCAGGACTGTCTTATGAACAAAGACTGCATAGACTCGGTTGATACTCTCTAGAATTTAGGAGACTGAGAGGCGATCTTATAGAAACTTACAAAATTCTTAAGGGGTTGGACAGGCTAGATGCAGGAAGATTGTTCCCGATGTTGGGGAGGTCCAGGACAAGGGGTCACAGCTTAAGAATAAGGGGGAAATCCTTTAGGACCGAGATGAGAAGGACTTTTTTCACACAGAGAGTGGTGGGTCTCTGGAACTCTCTGCCACAGAGGGTAGTTGAGGCCAGTTCATTGGCTATATTTAAGAGGGAGTTAGATGTGGCCCTTGTGGCTAAGGGGATCAGAGGGTATGGAGAGAAGGCAGGTACGGGATACTGAGTTGGATGATCAGCCATGATCATATTGAATGGCGGTGCAGGCTCGAAGGGCCGAATGGCCTACTCCTGCACCTATTTTCTATGTTTCTATGTTTCTAAATGTGGTTGTGGTACCTGCCACAATGACCTCTTTTGTCTGAAGAAGAGTCTCGGCCCGAAATGGCGGTAATTCCTTCTCTCCATAGATAATATTATTAATCATAATCATACATTTTATTTACGGGCGTCTTTCAGGACTCACAAGGATTACAGATTAAAACAAGCAAATTACAAACACATAAACAAAATGAAACAGAACAAGCAGTAGTAGGGACAGCAACAATACACGATTGGAAGAGATGGCAGCGGCAGCTAGTCGCGCCAGCATTCTCTCTCACTTCAGGCAGCCATCTTGGAACCAGATCACTTCAAAAACACATTTTAACACGAACATCCACCACAGTGACTCCTGCACACTCCTCACTGTAATGGAAGGCGAAATAAAGTTCAAGTCCTTCCGCTAGTTCTTCCTCGGTCGTGGGCCTCGAGCCCCCGTTGGCGGGACGGGACGGCCTTGACTCCCGTAGCCGGCGGCGCTCGGGCCCTCCGTGTCTAGGCGATTCGCCCCGGGCACCGGAGGGATGTCAGCTCCTCACCCACTAGATGCTGCCTCACCCGCTGAGTTTCTCCGGCATTTTGTGTCTACCTCTTTCGGCAGCTCTCTCCATACACCCATTTGGAATCTGACTCTCGCACTCCGCTTAAACTCACCAGATTTAATGGAAAATTAATTATAATATGCGATGTAACATCAATTAAAGGGCCTGTCTCACTTGGCGATTTCTTTGGTGAACGCCGGCACCGTAACACTGTCGCCAAAAGATTTTGAACATTCAGCGGCGACAAAAAAAATGTTGCGACACTTGAAAGAAACACCGCGCGTCATATGTCATCACGCTGCGTCACATCCCGGCGCGCTGCGTATTTTCCGGTGACCTTATACGTCAGTCAATGAAGAAATCGGCAAGTGCGACAGACCCTTAAGGTAAATTAGGAGTTTGAAAAAGAGTCTGGACCTGAAACATCTTCTGTCCATTTTCATCCACAGATCCACCACCTAACCTGTTGAGTTGCTCCAGCACATTATGTTTTGCTCATTATTCCAACATTGGTGAGAGGGGCAAAGTTTAAAGGAGATGTGCAGAGTAATGTTCTATACAGAGGGTGGTGGGTTACTGGAACGCGCTGCCAGGGGTGGCGGTGGAGGCAGATACGATAGTGGCGTTTAAGAGACGCATGGATTAGCACATGGATACGCAGGGAATGGAGGGATGTGGATTATGTGTGGGCCGATAAGAGTTGGATCTTGGCATTATGTTCGGCACAGACAATGTGGGCCGAAGGGCCTTTTCTTGTGCTGTGCCTGGTTTGAGGTTTGGAGATAGTGCACGGAAACAGGCCCTTCGGCCCACCGAGTCCACACCAACCAACAATCTCCGCACACTAACACTATCCCACACACACTCGGGACACTTTACACTTATACCGAGCCAATTAACGCACAAACCTGTACGCCTTGGGAGGAAACCGAAGATTTCTGAGAAAACCCACGCAGGTCACGTGGAGAACGTACAAACTCCGTTCAGACAGCACCCGTAGACAGGATGGAACCCGGGTCTCTGGCGCTTCATTCGCCGTGAGGCAGCAACTCTACCGCTGCGCCACCGTGACCGTTTAATTGCATATAATTTAGTTTAGTTTCATTGAGATTCATTTTTTAGTTTAATTTAATTTAATTTAGTTTAGTTTAGTTTAGTCCAGAGAGACAGTATGGAAACAGGCCCTTCGGCCCATCGTGTCCACGCCGGCCAATGATCACACCGACACTAGTTCTATCCTGCACACTGGTAACGATTTGCAGACGCCAACTAACCTACAAACCTGCACGTCTTTGGGATAGGGGGAGGAAACCGGAGCACCCAGAGAAAACCAACACAGTCACAGGGAGAACGTGCAAACTCCGTGCAGACAGCACCTGCAGTCGGGATCAAACCCAAGACTCTACTGCTGCGCCACCGTGCAAACCCATTTCCTATCCATGGACCTGTCCAAGTGTCTTTTAAATGATGTTATAGTACGTGCCTCATCGGTACCTGCGCAACCGTGCCACCCCTCACAACTGCAAATGAAATTAATAGTCACGCAACAAAAGCTTTTCATTGTACCTCGATACACGTGACAATAAACTAAACTGGACTCTCTCCATTATTGTCCTTTCTTTGCTCAGCCTTGAATGTCCGATTCATCCCTTGTAAGCTTCCAGGAAGTTGCGGTTTGTTGCAGTTGAGTGGTTCCTTTGGCCACCAGGGAGCAGTTTGTGTCTGTAAGTTGGTGCTGATTTTGGAACAGCTATCGTAGTGGAGTCTGCATTGTGGAAATGCATGGGGGAATCCTGAGATCAAGCAAGTTTTAGAAATGAAATGGTTTGGGCTTTTACTAAGGGCAGGAAGTGCTGGTTTACACCGACGATAGACACAAAATGCTGGAGTAACACAGCGGGACACGCAGCATCTTTGGAGAACATGGAAACTGGAAACAGGCTTTTGGGCCTACCATGTCTGCTCCAACCAGCAACCACCGTATCCCACTAGCACTATCCCACACACTAGATGTTGGTTTACACCGAAGATGGACACAAAGGCTGCAGTAATTTGGTAAAGTTGTACACGCTGAAATTTAGAAGGATGAGAGGGGATCTTATTGAAACATATAAGATTATTAAGGGTTTGGACACGCTAGAGGCAGGAAACGTTCCCCATGTTGGGGGAATCCAGAACCAGTGGGCCACAGTTTAAGAATAAGGGGTAAGCCATTTAGAACGGAGACGAGGAAACACTTTTTCTCACAGAGAGTTGTGAGTGTGAGGAATTCTCTGCCTCAGAGGGCGGTGGAGGCTGGTTCTCTGGATGCTTTCAAGAGAGAGCTAGATAGGGCTCTTAAAGATAGTGGAGTCAGGGGATGTGGGGAGAAGGCAGGAAGGGGGTACTGATTGGGGATGATCAGCCATGATCACATTGAATGACGGTGCTGGCTCGAAGGGCTGAATGGCCTACTCCTGCACCTATTGTCTATTGTCTATTGTTTCTTGTAACTCAGCGAGAAGGGGAGCATCTGTGGAGAGAAGGAATGCGTGAGGTTTCGGGTCGAGACCCTTCTTCAGAGAGTCCGGGGGGAGGGAAACTAGAGGTATGAAAAGGTACAGAACAAATCAGAGCTGGCACCGATGACCAAGGATAGGTGGAGCCCACAATGCTCCATTGTTGGCTGTGGAAGAGGTGATAACAAAGGTATAAGGACAGTGAGACAAGCAAAAACACTGAACCTTTTCATACCTCTCCCCTGACTAAAGAAGGGCCTCAAAGGGCCGAATGGCCTACTCCTGCACCTATTGTCCATTGTCCATTGACCCGAAACGTCACCCATCAGGATCTCCCCGTCGGGATCTTTGGATAGCTTTTAAAACAAAGCTTTTCACTGTACCTCAAAGCACATGAGCAAAATTAACCTGAACCTAAACCTTTTCTGACAAGAACCCATTGCACCCACCATTCAAGCACCATGTTCTCAAATATCACACCTATTATATAGGGCTTGAAGAAATTAAAATAAAGACATACTAACGTGCGGCACGGTGGCGCAGCAGTAGAGTTGCTGCCTCACAGCGCCAGAGACTCAGGTTCAATCCCGACTACGGCTGCCCGCTGTACGGAGTTTGTGAGTTCTCCCCGCGACCTGCGTGGGTTTTCTCCGGGTGCTCCGGTTTCCTCCCACAATCCAGGCTTGTAGGTCAATTGGCTTCAGTAAGAATTGTAAACTGTCCCTAGTGTGTGTGGGATAGTGGTCGCAGTTCAGTGCAGACTCAGAGGGCCGATGGGCCTGTTTCCACACATCAGCTCTAAAGCCTAAAGGTTGCAGGCTAACTCCTGAAGTGTCTCTGGTTTGGAAGAGGTATTTCCCAATTGAAGTGCCGTTGGGTTGTAGGGTCTTTGAGTACAATCTGTGGCCAATAAACTGTGTGTGTGTGTGTGTGTGTATAATGCAGCATCCAGCATGAAGGTCACAGTGCCAAAGGTCGTGCAACGGACCAGCGACCCCCCCCATCCTACACACACTAGGGACAATTTACAATGTTTACTGGAGCCAATTAATCTACAAACCCGCACGTCTTTGGAGTGTGGGAGGCAACCGGAGCACCCGGAGAAAACCCACGCGGGTCACGAGGAGAACGTGCAAACTCCGTACAGACAGCGCCCGTAGTCAGGATCGAACCCGGGTCTCTGGCGCTGCGAGGCAGCAACTCTACCGCTGGGCCAGTTTAACCTGCATCTCACGCACTACAGGTCCTCTGTCTCGACAAGCAGCGATTAACACAGTCTTGAATGGTTCCTTGGATGTTTAATGAGCCGTGACAG